>JAJJMA010057483.1:0-21219 GCA_023529015.1 Papaver nudicaule
CTACGTAAAAGGTATGACTGCAAACTTGCTCTCTGTTAGTCAAATTTGTGACAAGGGAAATAAGGTAGTCTTCAGTATTGATAAATGTGACATAGAAGACGAATCCGGGAACGTAATCTTTTCTGGATTCCGCAGTTCTAATAACTGTTACCTTCTTGATATTAAGTCAAACCTATGTTGTAATTTGACTAAAATTGAATCAACACATTTATGGCATGAACAATTTGGTCACATTAACTATCGTTTATTAAGTAAAATAAGCAATAAAGAACTCGTGAGGGGAGTTCCTAAGATTAATGCCAATGTGGATGGTGTATGTGGTGCATGTCAAAAGGGTAAACAACACAGAGTACCACACAGAACGTCAAGAGACATCTCAACTAAAGCTCTTCTAGATCTAATTCACATGGATCTTTTCGGACCTGTGCAACATTCTACTGTTTCAGGAAAGAAATATGCTTTAGTTATGGTTGATGACTACACTAGATTCACCTGGGTTGCATTCTTAAAACACAAGAATAACACTCTTGAAGAGTTCGAGATTATTGTAAATAGAATCGAGACTGAACAAGGTCGCAGGCTTAAAAAGATAAGAAGCGATCGTGGTACGGAATTCAAAGAAACAAAAGTATTTGAATTCTGTGATCAACTGGGTATTTCTCAACAATTTTCTCCACCACATACTCCTCAAGCCAATGGTGTTGCAGAAAGAAAAAACACAAATATCCAAGAAATGGCTAGAGTGATGCTCCACAATAAGGATCTTCCTCAAAAATTCTGGGCGGAAGGTATCTTTACAGCCTATTATCTCATTAACAGAGTTTACTTAAGGTCTCGTACCCTAAACAGTCCATATGAACTCTGGTATGGAAAGAAACCTAATCTTGGGTATCTTCGTGTGTTAGGTAGTAAATGCTATATACTTAAAGAAAGGGAGCGAAGAGGAAAGTTTGATTCAAAAAGCTATGAAGGCATATTCTTGGGATGCGCTTCTGACAGCAGAGGATTTAGAGTATTCAACACTCGCACCCAAGTAATGATGGAATCAACAAATGTTGTAATTGACGATGTCACTAACTTTAAACAGAACAAATACATTGCTGCTCAATTACCACCATCTGAAGTCGTTTCGAAACCTGAATCTACTCCTCAATCTGTAGATGTAGTACCTACAAAAACAGATTTTAATCCAGAATACGATGACTCTCAACAGGAACAAGATGATCAGGAAACTGAACCCGAAACTCCTGCTAAGAGTCTACCCAAGTGGGTTACCCGTGATCACACTCCTAGTGACATTAATGGGGAAGAACCACACAGAATGACAAGAAGCCAAGCAAAGAATGTATACCACTATGCTAGCTACTTGTCAAGTATTGAACCAAAAAACATTGATGAATCTCTAAAAGATCCATTTTGGATCAATGCTATGCATGAAGAGCTAGATGAGTTCGTTAGACAAGAAGTTTGGCAACTTGTTGAACGACCCAAAAATATCAATGTGGTTGGTACGAAATGGATATTCAGGAACAAGTCAGATGAACTGGAAACATCATCAGAAATAAGGCTAGACTTGTCGCTCAAGGATATTCACAGATTGAAGGAATCGACTTTGACAAAACCTTTGCACCTGTGGCAAGACTTGAGTCCATTCGATTACTCATTGCCCATGCTTGCTTTCTTAAAATTAAACTCTATCAGATGGACATCAAATTTGCCTTTCTGAATGGAAAATTAAAGGAAGAAGTATATGTGGCACAACCAAAGGGGTTTGAAGACACCGAGTTTCCGAACCATGTATATAAGCTTAACAAAGCACTATATGGTTTGAAACAAGCACCAAGAGCCTGGTTTGAAAACTTAACCTCATCCCTTGTTGCTAAAGATTTTTCAAGAGGAGGGGTTGATAAAACACTCTTCATCCAAAATATTAACAAACATGTCATTATTGCACAAATTTATGTTGATGACATCATCTTTGGATCCACCTCTCAGAGTCTAGCTAAAGATTTTGAAAATTCTATGTGCAAAGAATTTCAAACTAGCAAAGTTGGTGAACTAAGTTTTTTCTTAGGTCTACAAATCCAACAACATAAGGGAGGAATTAATATTTCACAGGGGAAATATGCGAAAGATTTAGTAGCCAAATTTGGTCTGAAGCAGGCCTTTGAAAAGAAGATACCCATGCCAACTACGGGAAAATTGAAACGAGATCCCTCTGGGGTCAAAGTTGATCAAAAGCTGTATAGATCTATGATCGGTATTTCACTCTATCTCACAACAACCCGTCCAGACATTGATGTTGTGCAAGATATCAAGCTGATCCGAAGGAATCTCACATGAATGCAGTAAAAAGAATTCTCCGCTATGTAAAATACACAGAGGAATTTGGACTTTCATATTCTTTTGATACTAATGCGAAACTTACAATTTATTCAGATGCAGATTGGGAAGGATGAAGAGACGATATAAAAAGCACTTCAGGAGGATGCTTTTATGTGGGAAATAATCTTGTAGCTTGGCACAACAAGAAACAAAACTCACAGTCTCTTTCAACATGTGAAGCAAAATACATCACTGCAGGTTCGTGTTGTACTCAACTTTTGTGGATGAAACAAATGCTTAATGATTATGGAATTATCAATGATGAAACCATAGATATCTATTGTGATAATACTAGTGCTATACGCATTACTGAAAATCCAGTAGAACACTCAAGAACGAAACATATTGACATTAGATATCACTTTATCAGAGATCTAAAAGAAAATTGTCAAGATATGTTATGTGCAAACTGAACAACAATGAGCTGATATACTCACAAAACCAGTAGACTGTGAAACATTCGAACATCTTCGGAAGTCTATTGGTGTTGTTCACGTTCATTGAAGTGTTGCATGCGACTTGTTCCTTTAACAGCATATGGAACAAGTTATAAAAACTCTCATGGAGTTATGCAAAAGCTGGTGTGGTACCATCATTTAAGTTTTAATCTTTGATTCAATCGCTATTATGTCTAGTAAAAACAAACAAGTGGGTTCCTAGTATGACATGAAGGAATTTACCCAAATTTTTTTTTAATATAAAAGACAATAATCATCATCTTTTATCCTGTTGAGCAATAATCTCCAGAAGAGATGAATCCACGCTCAAACAGTTAAGTGACTGTTTGTCCTGATGGTTTATGACCAGAAAATCCAATGTGATTGTCATAATTGTCTTTTAAGCACCAAATACAGCGTCTCCTGAATTGTAGTGAGCCAAATTTCAATGGTGCTTACATATCAATATGAGTCCAAAATGTAATGACTCGATATGAATATCAACACTTCTGATGCTATCTCTGACATTCTCACTGCCTCTGGCTCCAAAGGCAAGAGTCGAGAACATGATCCATGGGAATAATCAGTAGAACAAGCTAAGGAGAACATGCTCTTAGAAAATTTTCTAACCATATTGTTGATAATAAACTTAGTTATATGGTAAAATTCTTATGAGACACAATAATCATACATATTTTGGAAAACATTATTGCTTTTTTTATCAGGCATGCGAATTTTTCAAATTGAAAAATCCTTAATGAACAAATTGAGTCTTACTAAATTTTTCTTATACATAAGCTCATCCGATAAGTTAAAGAGACTCTATCATATCTAAGTCTTAATCATATCAAATTTTAAATGAGCAAAAGTCGCGTTGTTCCTTATGGAATGACACATTATGGGGGAGAGTTTTTTTGAACTTGTGCTTCATGGTAATATCTTTTTGGGGTGTGCAGCTGTGGAAATTGCGAGAGAATTGCATCTTTTTATCTCTCGTGTCAGGTATGTTTACCTTTGTCTACATTCATTATTGTTATTTTATGAGGATTCCTATTTTTTCTTTTTCTTTTGTCTATTTTTGTGACAAAAAGGGGGAGAAATCTTGTAGTAAGAGGGAGTAAAATCTCTCTATCTACTACGACATTGTCATAGAGGGAGTAAAATCGATGTGCTTGTCATGTCAAAGTAAAAGTTAGTGTATTGAGTAAGGGTGAGAACATATCATATTGTGTAGTATCTTGAAGCATCGATGCAATATGCTTACAAGTTTTATATACTACTCAATTGCATAAAAAACTCATGTTTGACTATGTCCTTCTAAGAACCAAGATGTGTGGTATCTTTGAAGTTTGTTATCTCTACCTTGAATCTTCACTTGCAGGAACACTCTTATTTAAAGACGTTGAAGATTACAAGAAGATCAAGTACATTATGGTTAAGGTTAAAAGATTTTACTTTTTGAATCCATATGTAAGATTGGTTTTGTCACTAAAATTAACAAAGGGGGAGATTGTTAGAGCATTGCTCGGTTGAACCCACTGATATTGCTATCTCATGTCAGTTGTAAAGTTTAGATGACAAAAACACAATCGTTGATACGTTTACTCTACAACTCGGACTAGGATAGTTTTAGGTAATCGAGACGAAGACCATTAAAGACGAAGACCGAAGCTTACTACTTGATAAATCATAACGTCCTCGCTAAAGGTTAAAAAGGTTTTTCCTTTCCATTTTTCGTACTTACCATTTTATCATATCATTAGTCTATGATGTTGTTTATAAAGATCCGAAGGTATTCTAGGATTCTTCGCCTTTGCATTTGTCACAACCGTGATAATATGTATAGGTAGAGTAAGTTGAATTGTCTCATGAAATGACCTCAACGGTGAACGCGTACATATGTTGTACAAGGCATTCATGAGAACGAGCAAGTCTGTATGAACGCGTACATACGAGTTCTAGGTTTCTCCTGAACTCCAATTGACAGCTCTGTGAACGTGTTCATGAACGCGTACACATAAGCCATGGAAAACTTCCAACTTTCATATTATAGAGTTTTCGGTTCTGGAATGATTAGTTCTCGGACTTGTCATTACTTAGCCCATGGAATTCAACTACTTAATCCACGCAATGTTCAAACATGTTTTGGACCAGAAGTTGCAAACCTTAAATCAAGGTTGAGTCTTCTTTAACTATTGGCCTAGTCCAAAGTTAGAAGAAGATTTAGAATGGGTATTCAAGCTATGGACTTTTTAGTTTCAGAACTTGCTTTAGCCCTACTCAAGGCTGCTTAACTTTTAAACAAAGCCTCCCTTGGTGATCACTATAAATAGATGACCTTCTGCAAGATACAATTCCAATCCTCTACACATCTGTGTATCCTTGCATAAAGGTTGGTCGTCATCTCGAAGTCCTTTTGGACTACGACTTTTGAAAGACTTCACTTGAGGATCGTGAAGCACGGGCCGGAAGTTAAAACTGATCATGTATCTTGGGTAGATTGAATTCTTTCAATCTTATCACGACCAAGATTTGATAGAAACTTCGTAAGGTAGATCTTGTATCATAAACCCTAGAAGTTCCGTAACGCAAATTCACGAACTAGGTTTCATACTAAGTTCGTCAAGCGTTAGGAGGTAAAACTGTTTATGCTAGATCAATAAGCCTTATTCAGTAAAACAGATTTCCATTAACCTTGACTTTGAGTCTAAAGGAAATCACAATCGTATTCTTGTTTAATTACTTGGATACTTTTAGGCGTCCTTTTAGATGCAGGGTAGCGCTAGTCTTCACGAAGAGAAGTGGAGCAACTCCTAGGCCTGTAAAGGACGTCAGCTAGGGGAATCAAGTACGTAGGTTTCTGCGGGAGCCAAGAGACGCAGGAGAACATTGGTAGCTCAATTGATTGTAGGTTTAATTCAGTCTCGATACATTCCAGTCCGAATTCTGATAGTAGGCTAACGTCTGTATTCCATTAATACCGAGGGTGTTCACATCTGGACGAGGTCCTGGGTTTTTTCTGCTGGTTTGCAGTTTCCTCGTTAACAAAACTTATTGTGTCGTGCATTACTTTTATCTTCCGCATTATATTTATATAATTAAAAGTACCGCTCAAATCCAATTGCTGATTATAGAACCTTTGAGATTACTCAGGTGAATACTTGAATATTGATTTGTGAGATCGTTCAAGTAATATAATCACAGAGTTCACGAACATAAAAGTTGGTGGTGTATCTTGGTATCCCCTCCTTTTTCACTTCGTACCTGGATGGCAGAGACCTGAGTATCTTACACACGATATCCTTCTCAGGAATAACTTTCCCCAAAGAAAATGAGGCATTAACTATTTCTGATAGTGTGGAATTCCTCGAAGGTGTTGTCATCACTCATACGAAGATTTCCCCAGTCATAAGGGAGAGTCTGTAGTCGGGCTTCCTTTTCAGAGGTATTCCCTTCAAAGACGGTTTCCAATATATCCCAAGCCTCTTTCGAGGTTTCACACGTAGACACGTGATGATAGAGATCAGGAGTGACCGCATGAATAATAACATTCAAACCATCTTTTTCTTCACCTTTGTTTGTTCATCGCCTTCTAGATTAACCAGTTATTTATATTCGGACGTAGAACCAGTTAGCCTTTGACAACCAACGTCCAGGTTTTAAGTCTCTAGACAAAAGAAAGGACCACATAGCGGATTTCCACCAGAGATAGTTTGTCCCGTCAAATCTTGGAGGTACGTTAACAGAACTCTGAGTAATGAAGACATATGAATGTCTAAAATAATATAGGTCATAGCCATGAGCCACGATTAAGAATTATAGCACTGATTTATAGAAGCAAGTCCATAATCAGGAAAAACAGACGAATAATGCTATCACAGCGTAGCCATCATCAAGAATGCATAAGCATTGCCAATACAAGACCTAAAGATAGGCCATAATAATTATAATAATCCATGTTGCATGGTATAATAATCTTATTGAGAAGTTAGGCATAAGGCGCAAAGGATAAGCCATAACATTTATGTTATTTTCGGATTTCTGGACAGTTTGCATGTTATCCATTAATAAAATCGCCCAGGCCAGCCTATATTAGATAAAATTCTGAATTTTTAGTATGTTGTAGAGAACTCACAGAGGAAAATATTTCGTGAAGGAAGCGCCTCCTAATTCCTCACGGATTGGGCTGTAAAAATCACGCCATGAGGAAATACGTGAGCTGTCAGATTTCCTCGATTAGGAAACTAGAGTATTATGGACTAAATAAAATCCATAATCCTCTAGGATTTGGATCAGTGGGACCCATAAATAGAGGGGAGGCTAGAGAGGAATATATTCTAGTCCCAAGGGGGCAACTAGAGCCCGTGAGAGAGGAGAAGGTCGTGGCCCTCCATGAGCACAAGCAGGGGAAAACCGTAAGGCCTCCAATGTTTGGTCGCGCCCTGACTTTGGGCCTCCAAGATTTGGCCAAGGCATAGTCATGGAGCTCCAAGATTAGGCCAGAGCAATAGTGTGGGTACCCATAATCAGGCCAAGGAGGTGGTGTGGGCACCCAAGTGCCAAGGCACGCCAAAGACATGGATATCCAAAACTAGGGCAAGCTAATGGCATGGGTATCCAAAACTAGGGCAGGGATTGGCCATGGGCCTCCAAGGAAAGGGGGCGCGAGCACAAGGATAAGGAATCATCATGGATAAAGATTAGACTTAGGCGGGGCCGTGAGGACAAGGAAGAGGCCAAGCTAGTGGCCGTGGGGATAAGCGCAGGGCTATAGGCCAAGCTGATGGCGGGACTAAGCGCAGGGCTATAGGCCAAGAGGATGATGGCCAAGGTGTGGCCGGGGTTAAGCTCAGGGCTATAGGCCAAGAGGATGGCCAAGCTAATGGCGGGGTTAGGCGCAGGGCTATAGGCCAAGGATAATGGCGGGGCTAAGCGCAGGGCTATAGGCCAAGAGGATGATGGCCAAGGTGTGGCCGGGGTTAAGCTCAGGGCTATAGGCCAAGAGGATGGCCAAGCTAATGGCGGGGTTAGGCGCAGGGCTATAGGCCAAGGAATAGTGTGGGCATCCAAGCTTGGCCAAGGGATGGCCGTGTATCTCCAAGTGTTGGTGACGTGAATTGCCTAGGTTTGGCTCGAGCATGAGCTAGGCTAATGCGCATGCGTAGGTATTTTTACGTATAGGCTAGGGATATAGACCATGCTACTAGGCTAGGGTCTTGAGATATCAAAGTATGGCTAACGGCAACCAAAATATCTTATCCCTATCATAAAATAAATTCATACCTCATCTCGAGCTATTCCAGGACGCCAGAAATTGATGCGAAATTACTCCTGTGACCTCCTCGCCAAAAACCACCATCAACACCTGGCAGACAGTAATCAGATTGTCTGGAAAGGGAATCTGTGTTATATCGTTTCAAGAGGTCGAGATTTCAGGGATGCTGAAATTATTGCAGAGACGTTCGGTCTGAAACAGTTTCATGTTCGAAGTTCATAAAAAACTGTTGTATGGAAAAATCCAAAAAAAACATATGGGCAGGAAACAATTTTCAATTGGTGCTCAGATTGTCGAGTTCGTGGAAACTGTTGTTGAGACGTTCGGTCTGCAACAGGGTCAAATTCAAAGTTGCTGGAACTGTGCATGAGAAGGCACAGGAGAAAACGCCCCAGAACGAGAAGCAGAAAGCATAAAAAAACTGACAAGGAAAAGTGTCACAGAAAAGCCCTAAAACTTTGCAACAGAAAAGTTGCAAAATAAAAGTGTTGTAAAAGGAAAGAGTTGTCAAAGAAAAGCGTTGCGAAGAAACTATTGCAAAACAGAAAAGCGTTGCGAAAAAATAATTAAAAAAAAAACAGTTGCAAAAGAGAAAAAGTCGCAGATAACCGGCGGCCAAAGCCAGCGGTCTGAGCCGGCGGTCCGAGCAGGCGGTTCGTTCGTGGATCGGTGCAGCTCGGTCCGTGTCCAGTCAGCTAGTTTGGTGCACAGTCAGCAGCACACCTCAGATTCCGACATCCAGTCGTTGGTGCCACGTCAGCACCATGCTGACACATCAGCAAAACCGCCCAACCAGTTTATGACACGTTAGCATAACATGTCCCGCAAGTGACCACGTCAGCGTCACACACCTAGTCAGTTTGCCACGTCGGCAACAAGCACACAGTCACCTCTGCTACGTCAGCAGAGACATATAGTCAGGTTCGCCACGTCATCGATCTTGCGCGCGCAACTACTTAATCTTCTTTTGATGATATCTCCACCGTTATTTGTCCGATTTGAGTGATTTTTGTCTCGTTGGATTCGTCTTTCGATCCCCTACGCTATTATGGGTAAAATTTTCTGATTTTCAAGAACTTTTGCGAGAGTTTTGAGCATCCAAGCTGTCGTCAGTCGAGGTTCGACTCCTGACAGGCTGTCCCGTTTCAACTGAAGCTAGTCGAGGTTCGACTCCTGGCAGTGCAATTTCGTTTCCATCTACCGCCAGTCGAGGTCCGACCCCTGGCGGCGCATATTATCTTCCAACTGTTGCCAGTCGAGGTCCGACTCCTGGCAGCGCAATTTATTTTCCAACTGCTGCCACTCGAGGTCCGACTCCTGGCTGCGCAGTTTCAGTTCCAATTGTTTCCAGTCGAAGTCTCACTCCTGGCGCTACAATTTCACTTCCGGCCAGTTGTCCGACCAGAAGTCGAAGTCAGAATAGTTTATCATCCAATCTCGTTCAACATTGCTGTTAGTACAGTTGAACGCAACTGCTGACTGTCTTATCAGGTCTCCCTGTTGTCAATCAAGTCTCCTCTTCGATTGTTATGCCTTCAATTCCATACGTTATAGTCACTTTTGCATGTTGACACTCCGACAAATCTACATCTTACCGCTATGAAAGAATTAGTACTTGCTTTATTTGAAGGAATTATAAGAAGTTCGATATAATGACATGATCGAGTCTAAAGTTAAATATATTGTTGTGAGGGTGTATCATCCACAACATCTATGACCATATAGTTCGAACGCAACTTCCGTCCGGGTTCCCTCGTTGCTCCCATAGCGTCCATGACAGCGGTGCTGACTCTGCACACTGTCTAGTCAGCTCACACAATCAATTGCTACCAGTCGAGGCTCGACTCCTGGCAGTTCAGTTTTCAATTTCAACTGCTGCTAGTGGAAGGTCGACTCCTGGCAGACCAGTTTGAAGTTTTTCAGTTTCGACTGCTGCCAATGGAGGGTCGACTCCTGGCAGTGCAGTTTTCAGTTTTAACTGTTGTCAGTAGAGGTTCGACAACTGACAGGCAGTCCCATTTCAACTGCATCCACTCAAAGTATGTTTCTTGGCAATGCAGTTTCGCTTCCAATTTTCCGCCAATCAAGGGTTGTCTCTGTGAAATACAGTTTCGCTTCCAGTTGCCGCCAGTCGAGGTCCGACTCCTGACAGCTTATTTTGGACTTTCGAAGAAGTTCTATCGCGTCTCAAATCATACGGTCTGTTGGGTAGTTTCCGCCTGAACTCCCTTATAGTTCTCATCGCTGCCACGTTCGTTATATTGATTTAGTAACCTGTTTAGTCAGCTTACATAATCAACTGCTGCCAGTCGAGGCTCGACTCCTGGTTATCCAGTTTTCAATTTTTGCCGCTGCCAGTGAGGCAGTCCAATTTTCAATTTTTACTGCTGCCAGTTGAGGGTCGACTTCTGGCTGTCCAGTTTACAGTTTTTACTGGTGCCAGTGAGGGTCAACTCATGGCAGTTCAGTTTTCACTTTTTACTACTGCCAGTGAGGGTCGACTCCTGGCAGTCCAGTTTTCCATTATAACTGCTGCCAGCGAGGTTCAGATCCTGACAGACCAGTTTTCAATTTTCAACTGCTGCCAGTGGAGGGTCGACTCCTGGCAGCACAGTTCAGTTTTCAGTTTCAACTTCTGCCAGTGGAGGATAGACTCTTGGCAGTAAAGTTTACAGTTTCAACTGCTGTCAGTGGAGGGTTGACTCCTGGCAGTCCAGTTATATTTTCAACCGCTGCCAGTGATGGTCGACTCATGCAGTTCAGTTTTCAGTTTTTTCAAACTGCTGCCAGTGAGGGTCGACTCATGGCAGTCCAGTTCTCAATTTTCAACTGCTGCCAGTGAGTGTCAACTCCTGGCAGTCCAGTTTCATATTACAACTGCTGTCAGTGAGGGTCGACTCATGGCAGTCCGGTTTTCAGTTTTCACTATTGCCAGGGAGGTTCGACTCCCGACGGTTCAATTTCCAGTTATTACTGCTGCCAGTGAGAGGGTCGACTCATGACAGTCCAATTTTCAATTTTTACTGCTGCCAGTGAGAGTCGACTCCTGGCAGACCCGCCTCATGATAGTGCAGTTTTATCCTTTACGTCACTGGTTCCATGGTTCGAGAAAAAACGATTGCGTTGGATTTTGATCTGCAACCAGCTCAAGTTAAAAATAACTTGGATTTTGACCTACACCATTACGACATCTGTGCTATTTAACGGAGATTTCCACGCCTATGTAAGGTATGTATGTTTTTATATTATACGGTATTTTAGTAGTTTTGCAGGAACAACTTTCCTTTTTCATATTGTATGATTTCAATGGTGAAAACCACATTTGTGCAATCTTGGACAATAGGCTGGCCACCTATGTAGTTCAAGACAGCAGAAATCCTGCATCATAACTTGTGTGTGCGTGCTACTGTTGGAAGGAGTGCACCCTTGCCAACTTTGAGCCGAACCACATTAGTACTGAGGTTCAGTTACATGACTCCATCAGCAGCTATGACGACTGATGCTTGGGGTATGTAGACTTCTTAGTACGAACAATATATTTGGGGGCGGGTAGATTAACAGCTCCAAGCTATAGGCTTGGGGGCGAGTTACCGTCAACAAAATTCTGTGATGGGTAGAACCCGAACTTCTTAACCCCTAACAAGTTAGAGGTTAAGTGGGGGCGATGTTCGTACTTTAGTATTTTGGCACCCCTTTTATTGGCTAAGCAGAGCAATATATGCGTCCAAATACTATGTTTTGCTAGGCAGCCTTGATACAGGTGCAGAGCATGGCAGCCTTGATACTGGTGCCCAAACACTAAGACTTGGCTAGGCAGCCTAGATAATAGGTGCAGAGCAAGTCTACAACAAGATCAAGGAAAAGATTACCACGTCAGCAGCGACGGGTGCCACTTCCAGATTCAACTGCCACCAAGGCGTGGCCTAAAGGCCGCATGGAAGTGCAGTTTCATCGACAGGAGTCCGTCAGGCGTGGCCCAAGGGCAGCCTGATGGTACTGTTCTAAATTCAACTGCTACCAAGGCGTTGCCTAAGGGCCGCCTGGAAGTGCAGTTTCATCGACATGAGTCCGTCAGGCGTGGCCCAAGGGCAGCCTGATGGTACTGTTATAAATTCAACTGCCTCCAAGGCGTTGCCTAAGGGCCGCCTTTAAGTGCAGTTTCATCGACAGGAGTCCGTCAGGAGTGGCCTAAGGGCTGCCTGGAAGTACTGTTCTAAATTCAACTGCCACCAAGGCGTTGCCTAAGGGCCGCCTGGAAGTGCAGTTTCATCAACGGGATTCTGTCAGGCGTGGCCTAAGGGCCGCCTGGAAGTACTGTTATAAATTCAACTGCCACCAAGGCGTTGCCTAAGGGCCGCCTGGAAGTGCAGTTTCATCAACGGGAGTCCGTTAGGTATGGCCTAATGGACACCTAGCAGTACTGATCAGAATTCAACTGCCACAAAGAAATTGCCTAAGGGATGCCAGGAAGTGCAGTCCAGTATCGACTTCAACAACTACCAGGCGTGACCCACATGTTACCATACAATACAGTTTGCTTCTAATTCTTTCCAGTCGAGGTCGTTGAGGACTCCTGACAGTCCACCTCCAATTGTTGTCGGTCAGTCACACTTAACTGCCGACAGTCCATTTCCACCTGCAACTGATTGAGACGCAGTTTCATCACAGACACTGCGCCGTAGCTTGGGGGCGACGTTTGTGACATCTCAAGCCTTGCAGACGGATATTGCTCAGAGATAGTATTTACCACAGCAACAAGGACGAACCACAGTTGGGGGCGTCTTTGAAGTTTCCTCCACATATTATGCAGGCAAACAACGTTTCTCTGGAACAATTATTTTTCGCACTTGGGGGCGAATTGCATCATCAAACGACAAACAAAAGGAATAACTGAGTTTCTTAACCCCCAACAAGTTGGAGGTTAAGAGGGGGCGATGTTTGTACCATGGCTAAAATTGCCACAGTTCGGACCCCCTTTTGGAGACCACCTAGCTGTAAGCTCAAACCGCTAGCCTAGTTAGCCAACCTGTCATTCATCCAGACAACCCAGTCCATCAGTCTGTATTGTCAACAGTCAATGGAGGGAAGTCAACCGATGGTCAAAGGTGGTCAAAGTCAACCGTTAACCGGAGTCGGTCGAAGTCAGTAGCTGGTCAAGGAGGGTCGAAATCAACTGTTAACCGAATTTGGTCAAAGCCAAAGTCAACTATCGATCAAGTCAACTGTTCCGTACAGACTGGTCCAAAACCACTTTTAGAGAGCTAGAGGAAGGTTCCAGAAGTTTTCAGAAGCCTTGCTGCCTAAGATACTTCCAGAATCATAATTAGGGTAGAAAACATATTTTGTAACTGTATATATAAAGGGGACAAACACCAAAAAAGGTATCCCAATTCCTCCACACAGAAATCAGCCACAAGATGGCATCCCTAGAAATCTGTCCCCTCCTCTCAAAAACCCTAAATTCATTGTATCTTGATAATCAATAAAATATCGCTCCCCAAGGGGATTCACCCGTGGATGTAGGCACAACAGTGTCGAACCACGTAAAATCTGTGTCTTATTTATTTTCCTGTTTATGCATGTTTTACATCATCATCTTCAATATTCGTGATTTGTATGAGAATTTATTCCCGTACAATCACTTCAGTATTCAGAGCCAAACCACGACGTGGCATTCGATGCTCAGCACAGCAGTATATCCAGTCTACACAACATAAGTGTGAGCCACGATCTCATTTACATTTAGCTCATACAAGTATTTGCTAATCAATCCGACAGAGTACACTAGGTAAGTAGAGACACAATAATGTGATGGAGTAAATCTCGTAGTACTACCGAGACAACATCACAATGCTATGTCCAGCTCGAAGGTTTTAGGAAAAACCTTATATTACTTAGAGACGGAGAAGAAAAGAAAGCTCTAAGCAATATTGGACGTCATAACTTCAACACAAATATCGCAAGCGATAAAGTGGAGTTATCTTAAGACACACTGATCACAAGTGATCAATTCATAACGTAAAGCTCAAGATGAGAGTTATGTTTTTGTCTTTTGTAGCACAAGTGTAAAAGATAATGAAATCGCGTTATTTGGATTCACTAACCTCTTGAATGATGAAGCCGGATGTCTTCGTTTGGTTTTCAGTCTTTCTTCAACTCTTCAAGTAGTGATTTCAAATCCTACCAAAATCTTCCACAACCTAAAGCTAACTCACTCATGACTTTACCTAATGTGTGTTGTTTAGCGGTCGAGTTTTGATCAATAAATTTGACAACTAAGCTTGACATACCAATACTTAGTGAGGTTGACCGAGCCATGCTCTAACAGATCTTAATTGATTATCTCTATGAATGTATTGAAACCATCGTGAACTTGCTTTTTTTTATCCATATCACCCGTTCGAGTAAAGCAGTTCATGAAGAACTATCAAAATCCATGCTTCTGACTCTTATGGCTAAGGGGAGACGATTTTGATAAGGAGGAACCTTGTAGGATACAATGTTGGACTCCGCTGGATAAAATGTTGTACCTTTGATTCTTAGTCTTACAACCACTAGGAAGGGGTAACCTTATGTTTTCTCTAAAGGCGATGGTTGACCGAAACTCTATGAGAATTTGGAAGATTAAACCTTGAATTCCTATTTGACCGTAACTGGCTAAGGAAGAAAAACATAATTGCAATTTTACTTGTAAAAGTGTGCTTTAACCCCAAGAATTTATCTAAAATCTTTGCTTGGGAAGGTAGCCACGTTGTTATTTAGGGAATGACACATAATGCGGGAGAGTTCTTTTGAACTTGTGCTTCATGGTAATATCTTTTTGGGGTGTGCGGATGTGGAAATTGTGAGAGAATTGCATCTTTTTATCTCTCGTTTCAGGTATGTTTACCTTTGTCTACATTGATTGATGTTATTTTATGATGATTCCTATTTTTCTTTTTCTTTTGTATAACTAGTGTGTTGGCACGCGGGTGCTAGAAAAACCGATCACAAAATTCTAGTGGCGGGTCTGTAATTATTGTAGTTTCTATGGCTAGTTTTTTTCATTTGATAAGGCTGTATAAAACCATCGCCCAACCCCCACTTCTTCCGCCGCATCTTTTAATTTTTTTCTTCCATTAACTGTGTTTGTGTCTGTAATAGCTTTCTCGTTCTTTTTTCTTCCTCTGATTGTATTATTTTCTTGGTTTCTTAATATATTTCTTCTTACTTGTGTTGATGAACTTAGCTTCTCAAACACCTTTTGAATCTCTTTCTCAAAAATCAAATCGATTGTGGAGATGTTTTGCTGAGTGATCTTTTATTAATTAATTTAAGTATTTGTGTGATATAGATTTATTATTTATGGTGGTGGATGATGGATCGAAATGGGTGAATTTGTTTGAATTAATTTCCAATGGTGATATAAAAACAATTTTAGCTTTGATTGAGAAGAGAAGGGTCAAGATGATTCTAGAATTGGAGGGGGGTTTGTGCGCTGAATTTACTAATATGCCCCTTTTGTGTTCTGTGTAAATGTAGAGGTGCAATATAGATAGGGGTAAATTAGTAATGATGCAAATTTATAATGTCAATTACAATTATGCCCTTAATTATTTAATAAAAGTGTATACATGAAATATAAAGACAGGGGCAAAATCGTCCTAAAAACTTACAGCTTCATTAAGGGGTCTTCCCTTTATATAATAGAATAGATTTTGTGACAAAATGGGGGAGAAATCTTGTAGTAAGGGGAAGTAAAATCTTGTAACTACTTAGACAATTGTCTACGAAATTGTCATAGGGGGAGTAAAATCGATGTGCTTGTCATGTCAAAGTAAAAGTTAGTGTATTGAGTAAGTGGGAGAACATATCATATTGTGTAGTATCTTTAAGCATTGATGCAATATGCTTACAAGTTTTATAAACTACTCAATTGCATAACAAACTCTTGTTGGACTATGTCCTTCTAGAACCAAGATGTGTGGTGACTTTGAGTTTGTTACCTCTACCTTGAATCTTCACTTGCAGGAACACTCTTATTCGAAGACGTTGAAGGTTACAAGAAGAGCAAGTACATTATGGTTAGGGCTAAAAGATTTTACTTTTTGAATCCATATGTAAGATTGGTTTTGTCACTAAAATTGACAAAGGGGGAGATTGTTAGAGCGTTGCTCAGTTGAACCCACTGATGTTGGTATCTCAATTCAGTTGTCAAGTTTAGTTGACCAAAACACAATCCTTGATCTACTCGACAACTCGGACTAGGATAGATTTAGGAATTCGAGACGAAGACCATTGAAGATGAAGACCGGATCACATTGGTAGCTGGAATGCTTGTAGGGTTAATTCAGTCTCGATACATTCCAGTCCGAAGTCTGAGAGTAGGCTAGCGTCTGTATTCACTTAATACTGAGGGTGTTCACATCTGGACGAGGTCCTGTGGTTTTTCTGCTGGTTTGCAATTTCCTCGTTAACAAAATTTTGGTGTCTTGCATTACTTTTCCCTTCCACATTATATTATCTCTGATTTATATAATTGAAGTAATTACAAGTTTGTTGATTCATAACCTGTAGTGAATCCATCTTTATTGAGATCTACAAGAACGTGTTCTTGTTAGGGTTCGGTTCTCTGAACTATACTCAGGTTGTTGTTTGAATATTGATTTGTGAGATTGTTCAAACAACCTAAAATCAACTAGGTTCACGAAAACTAAAAGTTGGTGGTATATCTCGGTATCCCCTCTTTTTCAGGACCACTGATACAGAAAATGTTCCTAGTACGGAGGCATCTATAACACATGTTACACAACACGTAAAACAAGATCTTTTTTCAGGAAATGCTGTTATATATTGGTTCCACAACATAATACGTGTTCCTAGCCGAGGTAATATGTGTGTAGGCACCTGTAATGACATTCACAAAGGCGTTGTGGGAGGTGGTGCCAGTCAACATCAACGACCACGTTTGGTGGATTCACCATTCAACACCAGGCATGGGACAAGATACGGGATGAAAAGGATAAATATATGCTGGTTCTAACTTGCTCACATTGCTCACAAGGGTTTGGTCTCTGCGTCTGCTGCTCATCTTGCAGTCCATGGAGTTCCTGGTCACTGTCTTCGTTATATTCAAACAACTGGCCCTCTCTTTTGGGTTGTCCTCTTGGAAGACCTCCGGGTCTTGACACCACATGGAGTTGTGGTGGTCCGAAGTTGGTAGTTTGTGGTTATCCTTGGGTGGTCGTCTCGCAATTCGGGGTTCTCATTTCTGTATACTTTCACGTTATTTTGATTTGTAACACTAAACCGTTTGTAACCGTTTTGCGTACCTAAATAATTTGACCTCTCTTTTAAAAAAAAATAAAAATTTTTGACGAAAATGGAATAAAGGAAAAAAAAAACCCAGAGGGATTGGAATTTCTGAATAAAATTATTTAAAGAATCAAAATAACAAAAAATACTTTTAATTACCTATAGTGATATTAGCCAGCCGATCTCTAGGGACATATCCTATATAAATATAACATCATCTCCACATGGTGGAATTATCTCATTGGGCCCATGTGATAACTTTAGGCTAATTTAGATGTTGCTAAATTTATTAGGTTTCCTTAAATAGTCATTCCTAATATTTATTCCTTGATGAACGGTAGAGATCTAAACACCGATACTAAAATCCTAAGAGTTTGGTCCTCTTTTTACCTATAAAAGAAAGACAAGGTATAAGAGCATCTCTAATAGTGGGTATAAGATAAGGTTTAAGAGCATTCTATGTGGAGGTCTTATTTAGACCTTTATTTTGAAGAGTTTATGTGGGTTAACTATAAAACTAGTAAACTACTGTATCTCCAACAATGGATGTTATGAAGATATCTTATGTGAATAAGATCTTAACCATTTAATTTAATTTAAAATAATTATTAAATGAAAAAATTAAAATTATGGGTCTTCCTGAAAGTCTAGTTAAGACTTTCTCTAACACCTTTTGTAGTCCATGTCATCACTCCTAAACTCAAAAACCCTACTATTGGAGATTCATTTTCAAAAATATTAAGTCTTAGATCTTATGTGGCAATAAAAATTAAAACCTCCACCCACTGTTGGAGATGCTCTAAGGAATTACACATACTTATGCCCAAGGTCAAGTGAGAGAAACCAGAACCTTCATGAGGTATTACTACTTCATTCGACAAGGTGATCGATTTCTCACTGCGCGTATTAACACTGCCAGGTACGTATAAACTTATTTTGTATAATTTTAAAAAGCTTACCATTACATGTAAATATATTAGTTACCTATACTACGTTGATTCATGAAGAGTATCTGACCGTAGATAAAAGATTAATACTCAGACTTCAGAAGAACCGATTATAAATAAGAATCAAAATTAAACTTAAAAATAATATAAATTATAACAAAATATGTGATTTAAATTAATTAAACACCGTCTAATTTTCGTTTTGGAGTTCCTTATATAGATAACACCTCCTAAACAAAACCTAACTTTATAAAAAACTCAAAAACCTTGTTTCCCTAGGTATATATTACCTTTATGTTACTTTCCTAACTTATTAAAACTCTTAACAAATACTTGCAGATTCTTCTAAAAATACCCTAAGAGCTTCTCCAATGGTATGTGTGAGAAAGAAAACTCTTAATCCACATAAGAAACCCATTGATGTGAAGGTGATGTGGCAAAAAAATATATAGACATCCTCTAGGTGAACCTCTAGATGTAGAGGTTCACCTAGAGGATGTCTTCGTCTTCCCATCCTAGTCACACTTTTACTAACAAATACTTATACAAAAACAAATATAATAATAATTTTGACCAATTATATTCCAGCAAATAAATATATAACGATTCTCCACATTATGGGTTGGAGATAAAAATATATTTTCCTCATATTTAGGTGTTTTTAACTTAGAGGATGTCTAAATGATGATACCACATATGAAACATCCACATTCACGAAGCTCTAACTAATAATTCCGAAAATTAAATATTTTTCTGCTAAAATATCATTAATAAAATATGCTTAATTTACCAAAATCTCTTCTTTCTATTAAAAAATAAAAATAATAGCGAAACCCAAATATAATGGTGAATATAAAAACAAAAAAGAAAGTTATTTAATGCATAATGGTTATAATCTCTTTGCATATTCGAAAATTTGTTTCTCTTTTTAAGAAAAAAAAGAAACCAACTGAATTATTGTGCTTTAGATATCCATGTGAACATAATAAAATCTGATTTACAGGTCTTATCTTATCGTGGTTGCAGATCTTCACGTGAACACAATAAAATTCTGATCTGAAAGCTTATTTCGTAATTTTATCTTTAGCTAATTACCAACTTCGTTATTTGTTCAGAGGTGAAGATGTTGCTCATTATAAAAAATATCTAGTACTAGCATCGATCATGAACCAGGCGCGAAAGAGTGAGATGGCCCGGAGCGGAGTCCATAAGGGTGCCTTCTCACGAGAGAAAGGTCAATTGGTCAATCCAGAACGAACGAAAGCGGGTGTCTTAGCTGTGGTTGTAAATCTTTATGTGAACACAATAAAATTTTATTTAAAATCATTCGCCGTGATTCAAATTTTGTTGTGGCTGCAGATCTCTATGTGAACTCAATAAACTTTTTGTTATTTTATCTTATTGTGGTTGTAGATCTTTAAGTGCACACAATAAAATCTTATTTAATAATAATCATTCATTACAATTCAAATTTTGTTGTGGTTGCATATCTCTATGTGGACACATTAATTTTAATTTTTTATTTTATCTTATTGTAGTTGTAGATCTTTATGTGAACCTAATGAAATCTTATTTAATAATCATTCATTATAATTCAAATTTGGTTGAATAAAAAAAAATTATTTTATTTTATTATTGTTGTTGTAAATTATTTAGACACAATTTTTTTTTTTATTTATAGATGCTACTAACCATCTAGTTCCAAGCCTTATTCCGAACCTGTGTCTATTAGGTTCGGAGCCCTTCTACAGCTGTAAAGAGATATCAACAGCTGTCATACACTAAGTCACGTGACCAATTTTTTTTGTCACGTGACCTATTTATATTTTTAGGATGGATGAACACTTTTTGATGTCCAAATATTATTTGGACTTTGTCCCTCTCTCTCCCCTCTCCTAAGCTGAGGTTTTTAAGTTTTAGGTATGAGTTTTTTTTTTTTTTTTTTGTGTTTAGTTTTTGAATTGGGTTTGATAGTAGTTATTTGATTATTTGTATGGGATGTTTTCAGTTTTGGTTTGTTTGGGATCATCTTCTAGTTATTATGTGGGTGGGTTTTTTAGTTTAGGTTTTTATAGAGTGGATTCATACTGCTGGTGTTCTCCTCCTCCTCCTCTCCCGTCTTCTTGTGTGTGGGTTTCGGAAGAATTAAGAGGCAATGTGAAGTAATTCCGGAGGAATCTCATTAAACTGATATATGGAAATTTCTCTTTTTAGGCATTTGAGTTAAGTCTCAGCTTATTCACATCACAAACCCATTTCCGAGATATTGTTAGGGCACATGTTTAGTGTGAAATTAGGTGTTCTGCCAAATCTGTGTTAGTTACCGTGTACAGAATATAGAGTCTGTACAGTACCAGTACATGAATTTAGGGCACATGCATGCCAGATGTGAAGCTCACACTTGGTTTGAATGGTTGTGATTGATTCATATCAATAATGATGCATACATTCATGGAAGTTGTTGTAAATTTCATTTTCCTGAATTTATTAGGTGTGAGGAGTGAATGATTTGACTTGTTATTGGGGTAGTTTAATGCTTACACATTAAGTTTCTGATGTTCTTAAACTAAGAGTATGGCTTCAAATAAGATTGTTGAGGAACTCATTCTTTAATGCTAATCAGAGTTTGTTTCTGATTGTCAGTTAGTTATTGCTGATATTTTGTTACTGCATTTCAGGCTTGAGATGAGCTTCACGGAGATTGTGGATTTGTCAAGTGATGATGAGACAGGAGACCCAAAAGTGAAGTATGTTAAACAGGAGAAAAATCTGCTACCAGGTGATGTGCTGCTGAAGAAGCAGATTAAATCAGAAAAAATTCCGTCGCACAATGTACATGTGAATTCTGTGAATGGGACTCAAAGTAGCTCTGGTGCCTTGA
>JAJJMA010057485.1:0-20632 GCA_023529015.1 Papaver nudicaule
AAAAAATCTCTATTGTAATGGATAGTATGCACTTTCATGCTTGAAAGTGGGGAATATGTTTCTGGACTACAGTTCATGGCGGATGCGAAGGAATTTTATCATACATTTAACTAGGGTATCTCAGTGACTTGTAATTCATGGAAAAGGAGAAGAGGAACATACTTGTTACTGTGTCAATGGTTGTTGCTCCCAGTTGCTGTTCCTCCTCGTTTTGTTCAAACCGACTCCCATTATTTTATGAAAATTTGCAATAAAGGAAAAACTATGACTCCATTTCAATAATCAAAGTCGAATTGCGACAAAAACTATGACATTGTTGTTACTATTAAAGCCTAAATTCTAATGCAGGTAGCAAATATCAGACAATAAACCAAAAACATGTATATAAATTAGAGAGTCAACTACAATTGAAGAGTGACATTCTTTTGGGGATTTACACAAACAACCAATGCTCACAAAATTAATCCAACGAAAACCTATCATTCAGAACAATATCAAAATCAATTCCCCAAATTTTAAAAACCCCCTTTCAGTCTTCAATGGCTTTCGCAACTAAGCATGCTCAGTAAAATCATCAAACTTGTAAACAAAAACAACTATACATGGATTTGTTTGATGATGTCTCACAGGGATTTCGAATGATTGAGAAAAAATAGTTTGGGTTAGGGTTGAAAGAAATTGAAACCCAAACTATTTTTCATTCAACCATCGAAAATTCCTGATGATCGAAACCAACACACTCAAAATCAACACCTTTAGCTCAGAGATCGAAAGAAAAAAATCAACCCAATTTTTTTTAGTTGATGTCGGTCTATGAAAGAAAAAAGAGAAGTTTGGTTTAGTGGAAAAATAATAAAGTCGATCAAATTGAGGTGAGTCAGAATCGAACACCCGACCTTAGCGTCGCCTAATTACAAACTTGCCCTTCGTAACTTTCATTATCACGAAAATGCAAGAAGAAAATAAAAAATTCGGAGGGATTACTTAGTCATTTTCATTTTGAAAATCCGGGTCCCCATTCCGTAAAACAGTATTACGTATTTACCCTTCCTCTTCTGTTTATTTGCGAAAATGTCTAAAGAAAAAAAGAAAAATTAAAAATCCGGAGGGGCATTTGCTGTCCAGAAAAAACACCAACTTTTTTAATGGCTTTTATGCCCTCCAATATTTTTTTTATCAAATTGGTTCAATCGTTACTCTTCATTTTACATAAAAGTGGCCATAAAAGGTCCTCCCTCGCTTTACTCGGTGGGCCCAATTAAAACTTAAATTTTACTGAAAGCGAAAGAAAATCATTCTTCTCAAAACAGTTACTTCTCATTTTTTTTAAACTATACATTTCTTTATGTAACCACTATTTGCTATTAATTGAGCCGACCTCCTACATTTCTTTATGTAACCACTATTTGCTATTAATTGGGCCGACCAAGCGAAGCGAGGGAAGACTCTATAGCCCCATTTGGGATTGATTTTTTTCCACCAAAAGCACTTTGTAACAAACTTGTAACCATTTTTTGGTAAAAATTGTGTTTGGTAAAAAAAATTCAAAGTGCTTTTGGAGAAAAGCACTTTCATTTTAGCCTGCTTTTAAAAGCTACTCAGAAGTAGCTTTTAAAAGCAGAAGATGTGGACCCACTTAATTTTAATTAGTTGATTATCCATTTTAGCCTTGTTATTTTACTAAAATGACAAATTTTACCCTTGAATATTGTGCACATATTACTATATTCCCTATTTCAATTTTTTCACTCTATTTTCTTTAAAAACTAGATGGTCACCTGTGCTACGCACGAGTTTGTTTGTGTTGCTTTGCTTAAGAACCAAATTAAAAAATAAAATGAAGTATACGCATAGTATAAAAAAATTTGCAATTTGCAGCAATAAAAGTAAAACTCCAATTGTGCGTTGTATTATTTTGGGGCAAAATCAAGATTTGAAGGAAATGAAGCATGATTTGTCAATACGGAAAAATGATAGCTTGGCTAAGGCTCAACATTAGGTCTTACTCAACTTTGCGCATGATTTGCGATCTGTGCACCGGTGAAAATACATTTATAGTGTGTATTTAAAATCAATATTGTACATGAAGACATGTACTCCATGTACCTAAATCAGGTAACCTCGTGAATTATAATGTCGTGTACCATTTTTAACCATGGATTTTGTGAATGAATATAATATTGTGTTCATGTGAATTGTTTACAATGCACATACATGTACTTGTGACTTTATATATTTCTTATACATATCGAAGAGGGTGTGTCTTTTGTTAGGCCACCATATAGTAGGACTTTGGTTAAGAGAACTTAATAATTTTTAAGAGTTCGCGGATTTATTGTACAATGATTTTTAAGTGTTCGAACGTATTTTTAAGAGTTCGGTTGCTATTGGACCATATAGGATTCCATGAAGTTGGAAATTAAATCAGATATTGTCTTGAAGCATCATATTTTTCCAGATCAGTGGAAATGGTGAATGATATGCCCGTGTCAAGGAATGAGCACTAAAAGAACTCCTTCATTCCTTTTGGTGTTCAAATCAGTAGCCTTGCACCCGTTGTCTAAAGTTTGTCATAGTCAATCCAACTCGTACAGGTACATGAACGTGGATGCACACTGAGTAACTCTCTTTTTTTTTTAAAGGCAAGCAACAGCTTATTTATTTAACATTAGGAACAGTATTGGTTACAACACGACGCACTAAGCGTGAGATATTGTCACTAAACAAAATTTGAGCCAAAAATACTGGAGTAACCATATCCCAAATGAACGTAGAGAATTGGTGCGGGTTTCTTTGTTGATTACGTGTGGCCTCATGTGCAAGCTCGTCCGCTGCAAATAAATAAATTTACATGTAACTCTACATGTATGGTGTACCAATGATTTATAAAATAAATTTGCGAATTATAGGGTGAGTAATTCAGGTCAATCATATTTCAAGCTCGTCTGAATCTCTATATGTTGTTGAAGAGTGTACTTGTTTCATTTTGGCGCGACACGATAAATTAGGTTCCAAACTAAAGAATATATAGGGAACTGTGTGTACAGATGAACCTGGAAGTTTATTGCACCCGTGGTCCATATAAAAACTAACCCATAGTTACTAAGTAACTGGTAGACCCGAGCTATACATGGGAATTATTTTTGTTCTGTTTAAAGAAGATGACATCAAAGTGTATCGATAATAGAAGATCGCTTTGATAAAGAAAAATGTACAAAGATTGATGGGCCAAGTCATATAGCAATACTGTATGTAATGAGAAAAAAAAGTACATTATAATTTATGTTTCCCTTCATCAAGATGCCTTCAAGTGAAGCATTCCTCGTCATAAGATACACAATTAATTCTGTAGCAGATAAGTGAGGTCCATGCTCATCGTAAGACTGTTATAAAAACCACAAGGCTAAAGCAAGATACTTGAGAAGGACTACTTTTATTTCCCCAGATGAAGAATATTATCTTCTATTCTAATATGAGCGAATGCTCTTATGCAAGTACATACTCAATAAATACTGCAAAATGCTCAATGGAGAGTCACACGTTGTCTGTGACTCTGTGCCCCTACATAGTAAAACCGAGCAAACTATATGATCTAGTATCTATTTTCATAAAAGAAATACAACACTCAATTAAATGGAAAAACTCATGATAAAGCTCCGCTCCCTGATCTTTACCACTATCACCAACTCGATTCCAGAGAAGCAACGTACGGTGGGATTAGTAAAATAAATAAAGCAAGAAAAATGGATAAAAAATACCCTATGATTGTTGGATTAAGCACCAAAAGTGAAGAACATCAGTGAAGGAACACACCGATAAAATGCATAAACTTAAAAATCAACCGTATCCGCTTCTAATAACTTAATTTCTTACGTAAACTGGATAGGAAAAAAAGAAGCAACATCAGTGAATGAACACGCCGATAAAATGCATAAACTTAAAAATCAACCGTATCCACTTCTGATAACTTTCATACGTACATCCAGATAGGAGAAAAAGAAGCAATCGACTGTATTTTTATTTTGGATACCTGCAATTGGAAAACAAACGACACATATCAAACAACAAAACCATAAATTCAAACAAAATTAAAGTGAGAATCGGCGCAACGCCAATGGAGTTTTGGCTTTTGCTTAAACCCCTTATATAGAGAGACATGGAGCATACTATTAGGCTATTTTTGAAAACATTGTTAATCAAAATCTATGAATATGTTAGAATTTTGTTAATTTTGGCTGGTGTATTCTATTCTTGAGTAAAAATGCTAAATGATTATGTAATTTATTTAGCAGGACATCAAATATATGTAGGTAAAAAAGGAAAACAAATCTCCACTTTAAAGATTGTCTTTTTATTTCTTAAAATCACTTGAAATAAGTTTTAAAAAACAAAAAACCCCTTGAAGGAAATTAATATACCTTAATTAAATTTTTACAGATTTTGTAAGATTTGTTGAACATTTACTAATTGCGGTATTCACAAAATTTTAAACATTTTTTTATTTTTATCTTTTGTTTATGGAATGAAATTTTTCTAGAGTAATATCGAAACCTACCCATTGTTCTCAAAGTTTTTTCTATTAACGATTTTACATTTCGATTTTGGACTGGACAAACAATCCAATTTGTTTGTTCTTGAATGAACAATAATATTGGTAGCCTTTCTAAATATCATTTTTTTAACGATCTTTTTCTAATGATTTTGTATTTTGACTATTTGGCAGGATTATGTGGATTGCGGAGGAAGGTGAACATTTTGATCAAAGTATAATTATCTATAACTCTAGGTATTTTGATTTAAATTTTATTCCTTGCTCCCAATTCGATTAGTAATTGTTTTTTAGTTTCAACTTGGTAGTCTGAAATTGTAATCAGGATTAGCGTAATCCTAAAGACTGTAATTGGACTTTGGATATTTATTAATTTTGATGATCAATTTTTAATTTTGCGATGAAATCATGATGAAAAGTATATGTTGATGTTATTTCGTTTCTGATTTAATTATTTCCCATTTTTAAAATATTATTACTCGTTTTATCTTACTAGTAAATTAAGGGTTTATATTGATATTATCATATATTAAAATTTTATGTGAGATTTTATTAGATATTATCATATATTAAAATTTTATGTGAGATTTTAAAATAAGTTGGAAAGTTTTTGGTGGGGCCAGAATCAACCAGAAGCTCCGGTGAATGTGAGCAATTAAAAAAACTCTGTTATTATATATATATAAATAAGATAATCACCATTTATATTTATTTAAATATTTTGGAATTAAAAATACAATTTATTATAATTATATTGTATCTTTCTAAAAAAAAAAGTAAAGCATGTCTATTTCCGTCATTAACTACATCATCAGCACTTTTACATTACAATTTACCAAACAGAATTTACAGTTTGTTAGTCAGGCAGCACTTTCTACATTATAATTTACCAAACGTCCTACTGCTTTATTTTCACAGCACAGCACAGCAACGCACAGCACAACACAACAGAAAATCACTTTTATAAAACTCACCGCAATACCAAACTCGCCTATATATGGTGACTTTGTGTCAAATGGATAGTGACTTTTTTTTTCAATTTGACACAAAACTATTTAAACCAATATGAAACCTTAGCCCTAAGATCTTCCAATATCGATTGTCAACCGTCCGATCTAGCAAAATCCCGAAAAACATGTCTGTCCGGTTTTCACACGTTTGCGTCGAAATGACTAAGTAGTAATTATGAAAGGTTAACGAGGACAGTTAAGTAATTAGGCGACGTCGAGGTCGGGCGTTCGAACCCCGCTAATCATGAGTTTTTTTTTTTCTTCTTCTTTTCCTGATCCGACATATCTTTCTTCTCTTTGCAGTAAAATCCCAATTATAGTTGACAAAAACCCAATCAATACATCAAAGAATCCCTTTAGATCAAAACCCCTATTCCAGTTTTCAACAAAAACTCAAATTAATCAACATTTCACATGAACACAGACTACACAGTTGAATATATTTATAAATTTGCTGATGAAAAAAAAGAAAGAAATCTTTCAAATCTAAAAATTGTAACTCAAACAATTAATACAATCAAAATACTCAAAATCTAATTACTACAGCATTCGATCAACTAATTAATACTCCCTTCGTTCCAAAAAAATAGGCCAGTTTGACTTTTTCCTAAAATTTAGGAAACTTAATTGAACTAAAAATATTTGACTTAAACTTGTTTTTTTTTTTGTTAACCCATGACACATGTCAACGATAAACCAATCATAAAAAAAAAAACTAGTTTAGCTCAAATATTTTTAGTTCAATTAAGTTCCCTAAATTGTAGAAAAAAATAGAAAAAAGTCAAACTGGCCTATTTTTTTGAAACGGAGGGAGTAGATGTAAGCATAATAGAAATCGCCGAGATCTCATCGTCCGGTATGAGTCACCGAGATGGAAGCATAACAGAAATTTTAATGACAAATTAAACAAATCCATCATCTTCTTCCAGATTCATCTTGACCATTCTCCTTTCTCCAGAGACATCCAGAACTGGAAAATAAATTAACTTAAACCACAATGATAACAAAGTCAATCACACAAATTTCAATCAACACTCACACCATTATCCAAGTTCCATATTTTCCTCCCATTAGAGTAGCAGAAGATATAACATTCAAGCAAAGAGAAAAAAATCGCAAAAAGGTTGGGACAAGAGAAGAAGAAGAAATAATGCTTTAGTTGTCGGAGGCGCAGTCGGAAAAAACAAGACGAGAAGAAGAAAGAAAAAATGTGTAAAGAGTTTAGGTTTTGGATTCAGTGTGCAAATTTGTGCACCCTTCTATTTATAAGGGTGCACATTCCGCCCATTTCTATTGGGCCACGTGTATAACTACTTTTTCTAATCTTGTTTTCAGATTTACTTTTTATTTTTCTTTCTAAAATTAAGTAATAATATAAACGAAGAGATTTTTGTATTTTTAAGTTACCATTTTTATCTCTCTCATCTCGGCTTTCTCTGATTATAAATCGATTCACCATTACAACATTTTTGCTCACTTGATTCTCTCCTGCATGTTCTTGAATCAACATCCTCTCTGTTTCTCTCATGCGAATTGATCAATTAAAGGTTTTAAATTTATAAATCTTCATAGTTTTTAGTTTGATTTGTGATTACTTCCATATTCTTTACCACATCAACCTCTGTGAAGTTCATCAATTACTTCTCCATTAAAGTTATTTAATGGGTCATGCTTTATTTTGTTAATGGTCTTTCTCCAGGTGCTTGATTCGGTGGAGGAGAAGTTGGTTTTCATTCACATATCACCTTGTATTTTTGTCTTAGCTAGGATGTTTTGTGCTCAATTGGATGGTCAGTTTCAATTCACCTTCATGCGACACTAATTGATGTTGAGTGTTTACATCAGTAGCAAAGGAAATTTGCAGAGCATAAACCATACACAGTTACAAAATATACATGATAAACACAGTTACAGTGCAGCATAAACCCCAAAAATGGTGGTGGTATTTTTACAAACAGTTGGTGGGCGTGATATTTGGTACAAAATAATTTCCTTACACAACTCTTTCTTCTTCCCAATTCGAATTTGAGTTTAACCGAACACTCCTGGCCATTGGTAAAATCAGAGTCACTCGTTATTAGCCACCATTCAACGGCAAAAGATCTTGTTCTTCACTGATTTCTTCCTTTGTCCGAACTTGATTGTCTTCACTTCGAAATCACTCATTAGCCTTCGAAAATCCATACCCCTGTTTCCTTCTCTTCATTCCCTTCAAGAAAAATTCATTAAACTGAAAGAAAATCCTACCATATTTCCTTCTCGACAGTTCAGTTGGAAGAAAAGGGTAAAGAGAAAAGAGTAAAGAAAGGAAAGACTTTAATACTCACGTAATTTTAAAAAGAAAAATAAAAAGTATAAACTTTAAATCAGGAAACCAGATTAGAAAAGAGAGGTTGTCTACGTGGCCCAATAGAAATGGGAGGAACGTGCACCTTATAAATAGAAGGGTGCACAAATTTGCACTCTTGGATTCATATATACTTTAAAATGAAAGGGTAGGATCAAAGAAAAATAATTGAACGGCTGAGATTGATTTGGAAATTCTAATTAGTTTTTGTCAGATTTTTACACCTGTCTCACGCATGACTCATGTACAACACGTAGAATTGGAGTAGCTGGTCCATCCATCCATGACTTCATGGTATTGAATGTTATTATTATTTTGAAGGTTTAGTATTAAATGTTAGATAGAAGTATAAAAATGTTCAGGGGGTTAGTCCTCGGGGGAGTTGAATGTAGTTCAGTTTTTACCCTTTAGTAGTGGGGGAGTTTGAAGGAGTCTCTCAAAATCCCCGTTAGTCGTGAGAGAGTTTATAAGAGTCTCCCAAACTCCCTAGAAAACCCATGTTACTCGTGGGAGAGTTTAAAAGAAACTCTTAAACTCCCTGTTAGTGGTAAAACCCTAGAATTCTAGGGAGTTGCTTGCTTTGGGGAGTTCTGAGGAGTTTATTGAGTATTTTTTCCTAGGTACAAATCTCTCAAAAGAGTAGATATTTTGGGAAGGAGTTTGGTCAGAAGAAAAAATAGGAGAAAGAAGGAAACGCTTATGCTTTTTCATCTTTTTTCTTCTTTGATCGCCATGATGGTTTGTTTTTGGTGAGATTGTAGGTATGTCAATGGGTATTTCTTTTTACTTTTTGATTATGATTACCGTTATGTATTGATTGGTTGCTTGATAGATCTGTGGATTGTTATATGACAATGAGAACTTGTTAAAAGGTTGAGGTCTTTCACTGTGAGATTTTTTTTTGTCTGAATCCAGATTCTGTTTTGCAAGTTTATGATCCTGACGTTTGCTATTTATGAGTCTGTCATTCTATTATCATGGAAAAGGAAGAAAAGAAGTAGCGAGAATGATCGGTTTTGATTATGTATAATAGCTTTAATAGAAATTTAGAAGCAATCGTCTAAACTAATGTCTGTGCATAAATCTGATTGAAAAAGTTGTACATTTCTTGACAGTATAACATGTTCCTAACTATCATGAGCTTATGATAATTAGAAAAATGTCGTGGGATTGAGTTGACATCAGTATATCTAATTACTAGTTGTTGTTTTTCTTTTGAAGGATTAAATAATGAGTGATTGATCTAAGTGTAATATAGGTAGTCATGTATGTAATTAAAATGTGTATAAAACGAGCTAGGCACGTTAATAAGATCACACCGGATTATAGGCTTCATTTCTTAACTATACACCACCAAGATTTCTGTTCAATACTGTGTATTTGGTGCCACGCGATCAAGTACCAGATCGAGTGCAATCTCTGGTGCATCTCTCACCCTTCATATTTGATCTATCACCATCCACGTGTAACCAGGGATACCGTTAGTATTTGATCTAACACCATCCATGTGTAGCCATGGATACCGTTAATATTTGATCTACCACCATCCACGTGTAGCTGTGGGTACCGTTCATCTCGTTCGAATTTTGAGGATAAATGATGGATTCTCAGCCGTCAAACAGGATGTGTTCCCAGCCGTCCACGTGTTCTATTAGGAACCGTTCAATTGTATTGGTGGGATGGAACCTCAGCCGTTCAATTATTACCGTTTTTATCTTATTCGATGGATTTTTGACCGTCAATTTAGATGGATTTTCGACCGTCAATTTAGATGCATTTAAGGCCGTTCAATTTGATGAATTTATGGCCGTTAAGATGCATCTAATGGCCGTTCATTTATATGCCCATTTTTCCGGGCGCCGGCTTGGGTAAGAGACTTGATATCATAACCCGAACCCGAACGGACCCGTACGGGTCATTTACACAAATGTAAATTAGAACACAATCATTTTTATTGTTGTGATGATATGCAAAAAGAAAATGTCTTAACTATGTTCTAATAAAAGCTTGCAAGAGAAAATGTTTGGACTTTGCTATCAAAGTTTGCTCACCATCTATCTAAAACATTATTGCGTTTCTCGTATTTTCTTCTGTTTTTTAGATGCTGGGTTCTCCACATCCAGTGGACTACAATTTTGTTGATGCCTCTTGCCTTGGTTCCTGGTACACCTCTGGCTACCATCTGGAACTTGATATTCTGTCATGGCCCTCTTGCTGGTCCCCTTTGGGATTTTTTCCTTTGCAGTCACAGTATGTACTTGTGTTTCTCGTTGACTCTCGACATGCTGTTTGGCTGCTGATTGTTGTATCTCATGGTCTTTTGGTAGATCCACTTTTATTTGGTCATCTTCTTTTAGCTCCGCAGAAATAAGCTTGTCAGTATGTTTAACAGGTACTCCGTGCTCTTTTGGATTTTTTGGAGAAGACTCTGAAGTTTCCTGCAGCAAGAGAGTAATATTCAGGATTCATGCATATCCAACGTGAATTCGTTGGTCATGCGAAGACGAGGATAAAATTATTTTCCAACAATGTAACTGTACCAAATTATAATGAAGGTTGCACACAGCTTAACTGAGTCATAATCAATTAGGTAACCTCATATCTTGAGTTCTGTAATTTTCACAATCATTCTTGGTTCATCTTTATTTTTGTGCATAAGGCCCTCATATCCTTATCAGCATGAACCTAGATTGACTAACTATTAAATAAATGTTTTCAAGAGTAAAGCAAACAAGCTAAGCAACCAACCTTAACACCAAAAGTCAAAGACTTTGGCCAAGGAATGACTGAGCCCTCAGCACCTTTTAATTTCACAAAATTTTTAGCTTGTACGGGTAAACTGTAGTTTCCATCGAATACTTCTTCGATCTCGACCGCAAAGCAGTCAACATCTGCACCTGTTTCAATTAAATGATGTTTTCCTGTTGATTTAAAGGCTCTACCTCTAGCAACGGGGTTCTCATTAGAATCTCCATAAATTCTGCACTCTTTACCCTGCAGAAATATATGGCATATGAACATTATAATAAAAAAATATGTATATGTTTAATCAATGCCTGTAAAATAACAAATACCAATTTCTGTTGAGTTGGCGAAATCTCAGAAACCCTTGGTACCCCAACTACTTTGACTGCCTGCTTTGGTTGCCCAGATTGAGATATTGTACCCCGAGAACCGGTTCCAGCTAGTCGATCTCCGGCTTCCTGGCTATCTTTTTGCAGCACACCATTTTTTGTAACCTGCAGCAAGGGGGTAATGCTTAGGATCAATGTAGCATATATTCGAACCCGACATGGAATCATTGGTTATGAGAAGAAGCAGGAAAAGTAATTCTCGAACAATGTAACGGTAAGTTAGAATGAATTGTGTACCTTTTTCTTAGTCTTCTCTGGTGGCCCAGATTGGGATTTTGTACTATGAGAACCATTCTCAAGTTGATCGGCTTTTTGACTCTCTTTCTGCAGCACATCATTTCGTTTAGGTACCTGCTGCATTTTTTTTAGGTTATGGTTAGAATTCTTGTAATATGTATTCCCAAATCCAATGTGGATTGGCTGGCCATCTGAATAAACAGGAAAAATGATTGTACAGCTATATCAAACAGGTTCCACATATAGAGACTTATTAGGTACTCTAATTCACACTAGCATCTGTGTCTCTGATTCATGTAAAGAAACATTCAGCGAACAAAGAAAACATAACTCATTACAACTAACCTCAGGAGATAAAAGCTGGGTGCAACTTTGGGGCCAAAGAATATACTTTCCACGAGCATCATATAGAGTCTCAATATTCCTGTGTGGAATGGCTAAACAGTGTTTTCCATTTACTATTTCCGATACGGCGATCTTGTAGCATCGAACCGGTGACTGTGATCCATTCAGTTTCCATTTCCCCTCAATCCCGTAAGCTTTTCCTCTGGCGAGAACGTCTGCCCTAGTGTCTAAGAAAATGTTCCATTTTACACCCTGTACACTTTGAGATTCCATTCGAGTAGCTGAATCTGCTTCTTTAGAATTTTCAATCTGTTGCAGAAAATTTGGTTAACGAACGCAATTTTTGTAGAGTCGCATGATCAGTAATATTTAGGATTCACGTACATTGGTCCTACGAGGACACATCTAAAATCATTTGTAAGCGTTCGAGATTTATAGGGTTGACAGCATATATTAGTTACCTAAGCTACTGTGGGTTTGATTTAACATATATATGTCTAATATACTTCTGAGTACAAGCTGGATGAGGCAGATTGATGTAGAAAATTATTCGATGGAACAAAGAAGCCAAGCAAAGCATCTAACCTGAGGTTTCTGAAGAAATGCGGTTTCAGCTTTGGGCCAAGGGATGAAACTACCTCTAGCCTCACCTAACGTTTTAATCTCTGAGCAGGGTATCGGTACTGTGAGCTTTTCATCCAGTACTTCAGTAACCTGGACTCAATAGCAAGCGATCTTCACTTCCACTCCATGCACTTTCACATTTTTGTCATCAGACAGAAAAGATGTACCTCTAGCAACGATGTTTTCCCTATAGCTAGACCAAAGTTCGCATTTTATGCCATGCATAAATACATGGCATACGAACATCATAAAGAGAACACGTACACAAAACAAAATATAAATTTAAATGTCTGGAATAAGATAATGTATATTACTTTTCCTAATCCTATATCGCCTTGTCTAGTTGCTGAACTGTTAGATTCCCGAGTATATGGAGGAGTCGGAGACTTCTATTTAGATAGTACGGACTTGGGGCTAACGGTCACAAGATTTTGACTAGGAGGGCCTTTCTTAGGTGGAGCAGAAGCTTTCTTAGTTGAAGGGCCTTTCCCATTTGTAGCAGACCGTTTCTTATTTGAAGAAGCCTTCAGTTGTTCAGATTCAAGTTGCTTTCTTGAGGATTTTTCAGTTGAATGCATCGCATCCTCAGATAGATGGATTTGTTTTCCAAGTCCATCACCTCCTGGTGAAGACGACGGGAGACTTGTCGAACTTTCCTCAAGCGTGAAGTTGAACGATGTGATGAAATTTTAGATACTGCGTGCCAAATCATTGACAAAGTAAATATAATCTCATTCGCATACCATCTAATGGATCAGTTAACTTACTTTTGGTCCATGATTTCTGATCAATTCGGAAGCAATGGGTGGTACTGGTATTCCTTGAGCAGCGAGGTTTGATGCTAACGACTTCAGCGACATTACCAACTGAGTTATTAGTGCATCCTTAGATTCCACCTGTTTCCTCAGTTGATCGGCGGTAGATTTCACGGGTTGCCTTTTCCGCTTGTCAGCATTCCAGAACATGATCGGGCTCACTCCAAAGTCGGCCCCTCTGATTTCGATAATGCTCCGGTGCCCAATCTAGAGTTGAAAAATTTAGCTTAAATTCTGGTTTGAACATTGCGCATTTACTTCGACGAAAAAAACATTATCAATTGGGAAGTGGGGTATTCTTACAAGTCGCTCTACCGCAGCTTTAGTTTCAGTATGTACGATTTCAGCCGTGCCCCTAAATCGGCGCCCCAGCTCCCACATCAAAGACCGGTCGGAAAGTTGGTCAGCGGTAACTATGCCATATTTTAGCTGTAGTTATGACATTAAATGTTAAACAGCAGGTCAATTCAAAAGCATGTAATGCAGCAACAATGCAGCAAAGTGTATAATACGACAGTTTCGTAGAGGGTCGAGTCCCTCTATCTTTACGAGTTGCTGCATATGTGAGACCCATACAGCAAAAAATGAAACATAGGTTAATTGAACGCAAATATTGCCAGTTTTTAACTTTAAAAGTGTGAAGTATGATGAAGTATGATTACCAATTTCTCTGCCAAGCCCGTGTATCCTCCTCGTCCAAGCTTATGTGGGTATTTGGAATGAGATATTGACTCTTTTGTTTTTTGGATTTTTCCTTGCAGCACAGACAAACGAATCTTTGTCAATATGTTGGACTAGGAAATAATAAACATAAAAACGATGAAGAAAAAAATATGAAGTGCATTCTCTAACCTTGAAAGCATCCGAAAGTCTGTATTTCACAAACGCATCCCAGCATTTTTGGTCAATTATAAGCTTATACTGTTTGAGGACTTTACGTAGTACTTCTGGGTCATCCTTAAATGGAAGTATATATTTTTTGGCTAATTTCCTTCTGAAGTCCCGAAGTTGCGTAGCGAGTTCAGACATAATCCGACGCTTCATCGATTCGTCGACTATGTAATAAAGCTACCATAACATTCAATGGAAAATTAGTAACAGGTACACAGTATAAACGATGAATAAAGATAGCGATAACCTTGGATATGAATATAACTAGCTGTATACCTTTACTTTTTCCCACAAGTAATCTTTTCTCTCCTTTTTTACTTCACGCCAGCAATTATATCTAAGACCACATCTTTTCCTGACCAAGTCACCAAGAAAATTTCCAAATTCTGTACTATGATCACCTACTGGTCTACGAAGTTCATCGAAGTCCAACTCTCTTCTTTTCGCGTGACCTTCTTTAAAATCTTTGTGGAGTTTTAAAAGCCTTGTAATTCCCCTGGCTTTTCTATCCTCCGGAACATCCTGACTTTGCCCCGCTTGTGTACTCTGAGTTTCAACTACTGCAGTTTCTACTTCTGATCCATCTTGCAAATCACTTGGTCTCAGTTCATCTAAGTCCTCTTCAAACATAACCATTTCATCTTCTTGGATCACTGTAAATATATAACAGAAACAAATTATGAAACATGATTTATGGACAATTAAAAACAAACCAGGACAATATTACAAGCAGTACCGTTCGTATCTTCATAATATTCATATTCCTCAAAGGGTTCATCCCATCGTCCAGCTTTGTGTGGAGTAGCATCTAAATCCATTTCTTCTTCTTCTTCTTCTTCTTCTTCTTCTTCAGAATCTTCTTCTTTTTCTTCTTTTTTTTCTTCTTGAGAATCTTCTTTTTTTTCTTCTTCTTCAGAATCTTCTTCTTTAGAATCTTCTTCAGAATCTTCTTTTTCTTCTTCTTCTTTAGAATCGCAATTATTCCCATTGTACTTGTCATTTTCACTTCCAAATCCAAATTCATGATCTGAGTTTTCTTCAACATCCGCCATGACAGTGTATCTGAAAGTACAACATATGTAGGAATATGAGCTTGTGTTGGTAAAAACATTAGCTAAATCCAACAGCAACATGTTTAATAATTATAAGCCCTGCTTTTCCATTCAAGGAAGCCCTTATAAAAAACACAAATACGTAGTACATAGAAAGATATAACTTGAAAGCAACCCATGATAACGGCGAAACTAGTTCTTTAACACAGAAGAAATTAAAACCCATGACATGTAACGTGTGATTGTACTAAATTATCATAACAAAAAACAAAAAAAAAAAATACCACTTGCGATTAACCTAAAATGTATATTCAAATCAAAGTAGCCATTCCTAGATCCAACCTTTACATATACAACAGGAGTCAAAACCCATGATATTTAACATGTAAATCTATGATATATGATAAACAGTAACTAGTTTTTCCGCCCAAAACATCATTGATACAACAACAAAGATTCAAAACAACCCATGATTATCAGTTACTTGTCCATATAAAAAATAGAAAACCAGATTCAAAACAGTCCATCATTGTCAGATGCATGTGCATTGCTACAATATAAATCGAGATCGGGTTTAACAAATCATACCAGCAGTAAAGGTAAGAGCTAATAATAGAATTAGGGTTTCAAGAAAAAGAAAAATGAAAACGATAAGATGAAGTTATCGATATGAAAGTTCTAACTTACCTTTAATTTGAACTTATACCAAAGCACCGGGCGGGAATAATCCCGCCATGAAATTTTTCGTCTGATTTTCATCCCGCGGAAAAGAATTTTGCTGAAAATTTTGGAGGGTTTTCTTCTTCAAAATCTAAAAAAATGTTTCCACAAATTGTGTGTAACCAACATGGTTAGTTACCCTAATTTTCCGATTTCCAGCCAATAACAGATCAGAGAGAATATTGGGGTAGTTATCACTAATATATTTTTAGAATTGGTCTCCCGTAATTCCAAGATATACTCCCGTATTATTAATTGTCGCTACATTTTAGCCAAAGTTTCTTTTCAAAAATTTGCAAAAAAGGGAGGGAGCACTTTGAATTTTCGGATTGGTTTTAAGTATTAAGATATCCCTGAACTTCCTGAGTTAGCCTCGATTCTTCTTATCTCCGCCCCACTTTTGAGCGCTCACAATCTCAACGGATTAACCTTTTTTTTTTCTTTTTTTTTAACAGTAGACCTTGACCTCATATATTCATTATCATTGAAATAGTACAATGTGTCCCAAGGCCTTCTCATGAATAGGCATACCAAAGCATGAGACGTACAAAACATTTGTTACAAACTGAAAAGCATACTGTAGAAGGTGGCATGACTGCCATAGCTTACGTATGCGCGTCATGACCAACTCAAGGAGTGGTCTGATCCGTTGAGAATTATCCTCACCACACCTAAGAGGACAATGTGTGAGTATCCGACCTTCATCCATGAGAGTAAAGACTCCGAACTGACAAACATGACAGTGCAACATTCTATTCACATAGGCTAACCAACTATAGACAAGAACCTGCAACATAAAGCCGAAGTATGTAGTAATCTTCAAACCTAGCCCAAGCACAAGCCAGATTGTCCAAAAAAGAATCCAGCAGCTGTGAAGATGCAGCTGTGGATTATGGAATTGAGCCATCATTGTTTATGTGAATGCCCCGCATCAGTAGGCACTCGAATTGTAGTTAATAGTACTTCTGCAACCTTAATCTCATCATGAGAGAAATCATCTTGTGAGATTGAAACCTTCCTTCCAGCATTGCCTCCCTTCTGGTTTAACCTTTGTGAAGAAGCTGGTATTGCTTCTCTGAATTCCTCCTGAGAATCCTTAATGATAGGGAATATATATGTAGGGGGTAAGTAGGGTTATACAGAGTCTCATTCAATGAGATGTAATGCTGCTCATAAGTGCTTGCATCATCCCCTTTCGAACGACGGATTATAGGTACTTCATCTGGAGACGTACATGGTAAAGGAGAACGAACATCAAGTAGTTCATTTATGTTCCTAATTCTTCGAGTCTTTGATAAAGAAGGTGCAGCAGCAAAGTCCAAAGGAGGAAGTTGGTCTCTTGAATCTTGATTAAATCTCCTGGTGAACGTTTGAATTGGTTTTTCACTATGCCTATGAGAGATATTCACCAGAGGTCTCCCTTGAATCATTGAGATGGAAATATTGACATGAGCATCAATTAGTTGAAGATACTCAGCAACCAAATGCTCATATTCTGGTTTGAAGATGTTCGACATTGGAATAGAGTCTCTGCCAGTCAACTCTGAGTTTGACTCCTGCTGGTCCAGCGGACGTTTACCCTTGTCACTTGAAGGAAAGCCCAGAACCAATTTATCCCATTTAGAAGTTGGGCTTGGACTAGGGGAATGGCCCATTGGATTTGATATTTGTTGAACTGGTTCTGAAGAAGCGGTTCTGGAGCAGGACACGGGTCTAGGACCAAGAATAGAAGAGGAACCAGCTGGCGTAGTTTGCGTACAAAACAAAGAAGGTTTGTTAACACGTACCCCTAAATTTTCTGACATACCTGACAGGTTTGCAGACTGACCGGCCAGAGTAGATTCTCGGTCAGACATTTGTCTTGTTACAGGCAACCAGACCGAAGGCTTGAGAGGGTTACATCGCCGAGTTGACTCGTAGCACTCGTGAGTTGGGAGCTGATTTTTCTGTAACGGTATGAACCCAGAAGAACGATATTCAGACGAGTCAGCACCCGAGATTTTCGAGTCAGCTGTAGCTTTGACTGAGTAAGAAGGTGATGAAGATTCATCCCCACAAATCGGAGCCGTGCTTGATTCTCCCCTCTGATGATCAGATAGTCGACGATTCCCAAATGGGTGAGTCAATTTCATTTTACTTCCCACCATGGCCAATGGATAATCTCTGTTGGTCATCAGAAACTTGTACAGAGCTGGTTTAGGCGTAATCACACAATCCACTGTTTGGTGTGTGATCATTCCAAAAATTATGCAAACCGTGTGGAGGTTTTCATATCTATAAGTTGCCCATGAAGGTACTTCATCCCTGTAAAACACATGTCTCGGCCAAAAAGGAGTTAACAGGTTCATCAGAATTTCAACTCTAGGGTTAGGAAGAGTAACATCTACTGATAAAACTGCTCCTACACGACGTAGTAATTCTCTAATCTTTTGTTCAGTACGGTCATCTGCAGGAAGGCTATGAATCTGCATGAAGAAAGTAGCCATAGAGAAGCAATTTTGTGGTTGAGCTTGGTAGTAAATCCAATCTTCTACCAGAACATTGTAACAATATATACGCCATGTTTTGAATTGCAAAATCTTTTTCTTTTCTTGTGCATGCAGCATGGTAAGTTTGAAGATGCATGAGACTGATGTTTTGATTAAATCCTTTATCGTCCAAGGCTTCCAATACTTCTTAAGCATCGTCTTAAGAGAAGAGACAGCTATAGAAGGTACTAGAACTCTAACCGCAATACAGAAAGAGTCTGGGTGTTGGAGTAATCCCTCCATTTTCTCGGTAAGAGAAGATATAGATGAGAGTGAAAGTTGGGTCGTCTGAAGAAAGAAAAGGTTTAGAAGAAGTAGTTGAATTCTTTTTGAGTTGAGATTTTCCTCTTTTGGTTTTGATTTGGACAGGGGGACGTGATTGGAGGGGATTGTAGTGAAGGTGGAGTACGTAGAAAAGGTGATGAAAAACACTTTGAAGACGGATTTGACGAGGTAGGATTGTCTTTTTTATTTTTGTTTATTCTCGGTTTTTGATTGTAATAATTAGTGAAATCTCGAGCAGATTTCATGACAGAGCAACAGACCGCATGCAACCTATATAGAGTAGAGTTGAATGAACTAGACAGTAGGGGAGAGTAAAGACAAGAAGGAAGAATAGGTTGAGCATGGGGAAGAAGCTTTGTCAGGAATGGATTAAAGGAGAAGACGAAGGCACAAGGAATTAAGATGAGAAGTAAAAGAAAGCAGGAAAGAAAAGATTGAGCAATAAAGAGGAGAATGAGCAGAAAAGAGAAGAAGAAGACAGAGAGAAGGAGATTACCAAGACAAAGAAACAATAAACAATACCAGAATATAATATGCATGTGGATTTGTAGCTGAGGATCAAATAAATGGATAGTTTATGAAGGAAATTTAAGTGTAGCGGAAGGTAATTTCATGATGAACATTCATAAAAGACTAGAAGAAGAATGAAGTAAAACTCTGATCATGAGATCCGACAATTAAAAAAAAATAAAAAAAATAAAAGAAAATCATTTGAAATTACTCGGCTGCTCGGGATTAATAAAATAGTGTCACGAGAAAATACATAGACAGAATAAAAACATGGAAAGAGACCATGAATAGAAGGATGGAAAGGAATACTAAGCAAACACTTGCTAACCTACACTTAAATGCTATTTCTTTAGTTTTTTGGATGGATACTCCAAATGTTGTTCATCCGGTTGTGATAGCATCCTAGCGGCGTTTTTCGGTTTCTTTGCCTTGCCTTCTGGAGTTGAATATACCTTGCGAGCCCTAGCAAACCTTTTCGGTATCTCTTGTTGTGATTTCTCCATTGCATATTTGAAACTCGTCGTACGAATGTCTTCATGTTGATAGGCTTTTGTTTGCTCCACATCCTGTGACTCATTCAGTAGTTCATGCGTCGAAGACAAGATATTATCGGTCCCAGGCATTACATCCAAAGAGACCCACTCTATTGGCCAAGCAATTGCCTTTCCTAGTGCTTGCTCTAATATTTTAATACTTCATGTCCGTACGGGTAAACGGTAAGTATGCATTAATACTTCATCAATGAGGACTTTGTGGCAATCAACATCTTCATTTGTTGCAGGTAACACCTTTTTTCTCAGTAATTTGAATGCTCTACCTCGAGCAACAACATTTGGATTGGAACCTGACACTCCTGACCAGAGCTTGCATTTTACACCCTGCGGAAATATGTGCCATAGGAACATCAACAATATTTATTCAAGTAACTAAAAAAAAAAAAAAAAATTACCTCCATATTTGGCGCAGATTGAGATTCCAACTGTGGACCATGTGCCTTTGCTGTCTCCTTGCGCTGCCCAGATTGAGACTCCTTTCTCTGAGATCCACCTCCAGTTGGTAGAACATTTGCTCTTTTTATATCCTTGTTTTGCCCGAATTCGGATTCTTTTCTCTGAGATACCTTTGCATCAATATAGTAGTTCGTAGTAAGTAATTTTCATGCAGATTATATTTCGGAACCAAACTGGAATCCATCGGTGATGACTCGTGTGAAAACACAAATAAAATTATTTTCCCACGACAAACAAGCCAAGCAACTAACCTTTGTACTGAATATTATATGAGATTTTGGCCAGCCGATGATAGCGCCAGCCGCTTCTCCCAGATTATCACAACTCGTATCGTCTATGGGTAAACTGAGTTTCTCCTCTAACACTTTGAAAAAGAAGGGGTACCGAAATACTACCAACTTTTCGTTTTGGCTCGTGAGTCTTATGGTAAAGTCTGGACGATCTCAAAAATCAATATCCAAACCTCTAACTGGAGTAATCTCGACAGTTAGGTAATAACGTACTACTTGGTGCTTTAATTATAAATCAGAGTTATAATGCGGAAAGTAAAAGCACACAAGACACCAAACGTTAAA
>JAJJMA010057514.1:2740-17537 GCA_023529015.1 Papaver nudicaule
TGTATAACATATGGATGGAGAGAAATCAGAGAATTTTCTCTACTAATAAGAGATCTACTCTTCAGGTCAGCATGTGTATCATCCAAGACATCCAACTTAAGTTAAGTGCTCATTCAAATAACATCCTTGATTCTAGCTCTAACAGGATGTTCTTGAATAGATGGAATATACAGTGTCATTTTACTGCTAGAGTTCTTATCCCAGCTTGTTGGTGGAATGGACCGGAAGGAGATGATATTATGATCAATACTGATGGTTCTTTAAAAGACTCCTCTGCTGGGTTTGGAGCTATTCTTAGGGATAAAGAAGGAAAACCAATTGATTGTGCTTATGGTGGATGTCTGCCTATTTCTGTTGCTGCTCATGAACTCCAAGGAGTTGAGATTGGTTTAAAGCTTGTTGTGGAACATAATTGCAGGAACATCCATATTAATATGGATTCCAAAAATACTCTTTTACTGATGCGGAGTCCTGATCCTAAGCCTCCCTGGAATTTGCTTCAAATCTGGAGGAGAGTTTGTGTTCTTCTACAACATTTCACTTCTGTCAAGATTGGCCACTGTTACAGAGAAACTAACCGTGCAGCAGGCCATCTTGCAGACCTTCACCCTACTGTTAACTTTGTTAGATTATTGCCTTGTAATTTTTCTTTCTCAGATTTTGAGTGAGGATATGTGCAGGAAGGTGTACTGGAGAGTTAATTAGTTGTTTTCTTTCTTCGGTCTAGTAGGGGTTTGTCCTACTAGTTCCCTTTTTTGTTTTGGTCTTGGGTGTTCCCACCCTGCTGATCGTATCAAAACAAACAAACAAAAACAAAAAAACAAAATTTAAAAAAAAATCCCGTTTTTCAGTATCAAATTACCCCAAATAATAGAAAAAGTACATCATTAGTACAAATCGAAGAATATTAGTATAATCAACCTTGAAATGTTTCCCATGGATATAAGACACCATCTTTGTTTCTGTCAAAGAATGATACATGCTTCTGAATATTATTCTGGCTATCATTATTGTTCATAATCCATTTTTCTTCAATATTACAAATTTCAGATGAGACATGCATTGAAGCAAGTAAAGAGAAAAGGATCAAAGAAGCTAATGATTCACGAGTGAACATTTTTGCCAGAAAGAATATTTGAGTGAAGCTTATTCCAACCAATATTGTGTTACACTACTAGTAATGATTTGGCAGCACTTATATATCCTGGCGTCATTGGGGCGGATCCAAAAGAATGGGGGCAGATTGAGGTTATTCGACGATCCAGTTTGACGTGTTAAGGGGTGGCTAAATAGATGGGCGAAAAACCAGTTACAGTATAACTTCTTTAAAATAATAGCCTTGGGACCAAAGAAATTTATTATTTTAGAGAGATTATTATTTTAGCGAGAAATTTTTTAAATTGTACAAGCCTAGTTAGGACCAAATAATTTTATTATTTTAAAGAGATTATTCTGTTATCGAATATTATTTTAAAGAAGTTATACTGTATACCCTTTCCCAAACATGTAAAATGTCTGTACTACCCTTTTGTTAATTATAATAGACTAAACCTACCGAATGAGAGAAACAATTTCATTCTCCTCCTCCCCTTCCTCACCTCTTCTCCTCCCCTTCCCCTCCTCCACCACCCAATTCCGCCTCTATCTTCTCTTTCACCACCATTCTCATCCCATACTCCCAATTATATTCGGTTGCTTCTTCATTATTTGATTCCATCGTCGATTATTAGTCGTTAAGCGTCGATTCGATAACGATTCATCGTCGATATAATGGCTCCGAAAAAGAATAAAAGAAAGGAGACAACACCCCCTCCTTCACCTAGTCCAAATTCTTCTTCTTCTTCTACTCCCCCTTCAATTCGACGAGAATTTGGCGAAGAAGACGACGAACATTCAACCCCCGACGAAGAAAGTGAAAATTGGTTTGAAGGAGATGCGAGAGAGAACGCTGCATTGAAAGAAGTGGTTCCACCAGAATTAGTTCCACCAATGGTTTCAGTGAGGTAATTCTCAAGCTTATGTATGAATTTAGCAATTAGGGTTTCCAATTTTCGCCCAGAAAAACTAGGGTTTAGGTTTATGTGTGAACATCAAAACTCGGTAACTCTTTTGCTTATCGAGTACTTATGGATTATACACTACTCGGCAGCTCTTTGACTTACCGAGTATGATAAGTCATATGTCCTTTTTTCTGTATAATTTTTAAGGTATAATCGGTTGCAATTTTGCCTGCCGAGTAACAATTTTTCTTACTCGGTAGCTCTTCTGTTTGCCGAGTATGTTTGTGCTGTCGAAGAGTTTAACACCACTCGGTAACTCATTTATTTATCGAGCTACCGAGTAATTGTACTCGGCAGCTTTATTGTTTTACCGAGGGTCAATTCTCCACACTCGGTTTCTTTTTTGGTTGCCGAGTATGTGTTATGTGCCTTCAATTTTACACTACTCGGTAGATACATGTACTACCGAGTGGTGCTAGACACATGTACTTTGTTTTAGAACCTGATATGCTAGTTTTTCTTTTCTTTGTTTTGTACTTTGGTATACATTAGGGCCAGGGAAAATAGAACGAAGAGAAGACACGACAAGCCAGTACAATACAATCTAACTATAAAATCTCCGGCAAGTCTACCAGCACGAACTAAAAGGGGTCAGAAATTAGGAGCTAAACACCGCCGGCAAAAAGAAGAGGAGGCTGCTGCTGCTAAGGCTGCTAAAAAGCTTTCTAGGGCTGCTGCTGCATATAGATGGAATCGAGAAATGGGTGTTCCAAGTACAAGGACTTCAGGTGCAGTTGGTCTAGTAGAGGTGTTTCTAGTAGAGGTGGTGCAGGTAGAGGTGGAGCTAGTAGAAAACAAGTTAGGGCTGCTCCTGCACCTACAACTCAGATTGAACAAGAAGAAGAAGAACCTGCTGATCAAGTAGAAGATAATGTTAATAAGAAAAGTAAGGACCACCACTTGAATTTCAAAATGATCGCAGGTCACGATGACGAAAAACCTCCTGGAACCCCTAACGATGGTGGTGCATTGCTTTTTGGTTACAAAAATTCTTGGGCGCAAACAATCTATTGTGCCGAGGTAAGAGGTTCAACCATTTTGTTTTTTTTTAGTTATTTGGTTACCTATTGTTGCATACCTATAGTCATGTTTATGTTGTTTTCATAGGATCATGTGGAAGCAATTCGCATTCTGAAACCTGTATCTTCGGCGGGGAAAATGAAGTTGTGGCCCATAGAAGATCTTTGTTCCGGAGCTCTTGCACATGTGGAGGCCTCGAGGTTGTTGCCAGCTGTTGAAAACTCCATGATTGACCATGATAGGGTCTTCATATCAGCCCTCCTCGAGCGTTTTTATGGCGAGACTGACACTATGCATATGCCTTGTGGAGAGGTTACAATCACTCCATAAGATGCACACTTTATCACTAAACTCTCGCCTGAGGGCAAGGCGGTTGCAGATGGCTACAAGCCTTGTGTTGATTGGAAAGAGCTCGACCGTCTCATTTTAGAATGCTTTGGTTGGAGTCCGGCTAAGTATGAAGAGGAGTGGAAAAAGTGTGCCACATACAGGAATAGACAACTCGAACTTAAATCACTAAGGGAGCAGTTTAGCGGAACTGCAGCGCGGGAACAACAGGGGTTGGGGATATCTAAAGAAACTTGCAGGCATACGGCTACAGCGTACTTGCTCTATCTCATTGGGTGTGTCATCTTCCTCAACAAGACAGGTAGTAGGGTCGATGTCAACCATTTACAGTTGTTGGAGGATCTTGACAAGGTCAAGACCTACGCTTGGGGAACTGCATGCCTTGCATTCCTGAAGGAGATGAGGACTGCCTCGAGGCAAAATACTGCTCAAATTGGCGGGAATGTTGCTATACTTCAGGTAATTCTATCACCATAAACCTCGATTCCCAATTTTGTATTTCGCTTGCAATTTCTAACATTTTGTGTAATATACCTAGGTTTGGGGTTACGAACATTTCCCAAAAATCAAGCGAGCAACTAAAGATGATAAATGGAAATCGACTGAAGGTTATGGGAAGAGGTGGATATACACTAGAGGTCAAACTCAGACGAGAAAACACATCCAAGCACAAGAATTGATTGACCTCCGGATTCAGTTCGACAACATTACGGTTGATGATATTACCTTTGATCCATGGAAGGATAATCCAGATATATCCCGTGTCCCGCTGAGATGGTTTTTTGGGGGTTTGTGGCACCCTCTTGACTATGTGATGTATAATCCAACTCGTGTAATGCGTCAACTAGGGACGGTACAAGGAGAACCTTGGAGTATGTTGTTTGCCAATGGGTGGAACAAAGTTGATATTGATAGTTGTGGATGGACAGGAGATGCAATCACGGTAGAACACGACAAAGCTCCAACCATAAAAGAGCAGTGGAATGTGAGAAATCTTTTTATTGTGAATACTGGCGAATGGATTGTGGGATAGGCTGATGTGGTGCCGGAATACATGGCATGGTACCGGAATGTTTCTCACCCCTATGTGATTCGTCGACATGAGAATCAGGCAATATCAACTAGATTACCTCCAACAAAGGGTGGCGGCATAACTACCTGCGGGTCTCTCCTTAAGGGATTGCCCAAAGCTATAGCGGCTAGAGTGGTACGTATTCTTGTTAAATTTTGTTAAATTTTGGTTTAAATTATGGTTTAAATGTGTTTAATTATGGTATAAATTTCATACAGAAACGAAGAATTGACTTTGCAAAATCCTCTATTATGGGACATCTCAAGCTAAAAGAGCCTTTGAGGACACAAAAAATCACCCAAACCTGTGAACTTTTGGATAATTTTGATAATGAAGCATATGCTACGCAATATGGAGAGACTAGTGAGCCACTGGAGAACCTCAAGCGTCCGTTGGAGGCAACCAGTGGTGATCAAGAAGACGATGCTGATGAAAGTGGTAGAGGTGGAGCTACTAAACGAGTCCCTAAGGTAATGCGTTCTAAACGAGGCCGTGGTGGTGGCCGTGGTAAATGAAGTAAGTGGTTTGTTACACTTTTGTCGCAAGATGTTGGACTTTTAATGTGTTTGGATTGCATTTGTTTGTTTTAGACCTTTAATGTGTGTGGATTTCATGTTTTATTACGTTTGTTACACTGTATTGTCAGAATAGAAACACTACTCGGTTGCTTAATTTTAATTTGTGAAGCTACCGATTATACCTGGTTTTGCAATTGTCATTTTGTCTTTAGAAATAGGAATAATCGGCCCCTTATTTAGCATTTTTAAGCTACCGAGTATTATTGTTGTTTAGAAGATACACTACTCGGTTGCTTGTGGTTGCTACCGAGTACTGTTGTTGGTTAGAAGATTCACCACTCGGTTGCTTGTTGTTGCTACCGAGTTCCTAAGTTCAGTTAGAAGATACACTACTCGGTTACATTTGGTTGCTACCGAGTATGTATTGCATACCATAAAAGATGGAATGACCCTCGGTTCTACAAGGAATATAAGTTTCACCACTGGTTTAGACAAATAAAATTTCAACTAACAACTTAATGACGCCAATGACGCCAGGTTATATATAATCTCTGAGCATTGCTTTTGGGTTCTGTTTAGTGAAACAATAGAATATGGGAAGGCCGCCTCAATTGTGACTTTATGCAACCAATGTTTTTGCTCGTGTTCTCCAATAATTGGCTCATCAGTGCTTTTCAGTAACAAGTCTTCCGTCAGACTTGCCTCTGGTACCTCGTACACATCTGTGACGCATTCTTTAATGCCAAAAAGAAGCATCACTTTTCTTTTGCAAGAGTTTTTTTGTTTTTCATTTCCTTTTGTTAGCTTTTTGCAGGGGTTAAACATGCAAAATTAGATTCATGTTTCTTTAACTCATTGCTAATTGCATTTGGTTTAGATCTGACCTGCCTGGATTATTTTAAAAATCCTAAGCAATTACAGTGTTTTGAGACTGCTGATTCCAACGCCATGCTTCTTTTCCTCGATAAAAAAAATTCAAATTTCAAAGTAAAGTAGGCAAAAATTCCAGCACTCCATCATTTTCATTCTCTTAAATCACACACCAGTGACCAGACTGTTATGAAGATAATGAAACCAATATTACAGGATACGTAAACACACACTGATTTTATTTTATTTTCGTTGCTCTTTTAGTTTTTCTTGGAAGAATTAAGGTATCATATCATGTTCTACTTAAGTTTACATAAGTTTTACTTTCAGACTTTTCTCCACCATCATACTGAACATGCCCATCTACCACCATTCTCCACCACACCATTTCCGAAGGTCCTCGTTTACCTAGAAGCACTGCATCGCAACATCACAATCCAAATATATAACTTTACTTCTTATTTGATTGAATCTTTGATTATTTCAGGCAAATGTAAGGTTTATGTAAAGTAAATGTCTTTATTTTCTGGAATATTACTCTTATTTGCCAGCTCTCTCCTGCTCCATACGCTCAAAGAGGCTACCATCGTAAGCAGCTCGAACAGTTTCCTTGTGAAGTAACCCGTCCTTGTCCTTGCCGAGCATGTAGAGAATTTTCCATTCTGTATAGGCTGCCACCCTACAACCAAATAAAACGGATTTGTCCTTTCATGTCATGATGTAACCGAGATACTTCATAAACTAAAGACAGATTGAGATGGTTTGAACAAATTACCATCCTCCATAGTCTTTGGGAACTCGGTTGGCTTTTAGAAGATTTGATAACTCATCGCCTGTTAAAGCATTTGCATTGGTATTTGCATGCTTGTGAAAGAGCTCTTCAAATTTTGACGAGACAAACCTACAAAGAGTGGAAGTGAAATTAGATGATGTGAAAAGAAAAATCAATCAAGGCATACAACATTATTACTCAAGGATAATGCTAATCACTCAGTTCAGGCTGCAGATAATTCTAATTTATCTGTTACCACATTTCGCGTAATAGTAACTAGTAAGAAAAAATCAGCATACGAAGTTTTTGTGCTGGCCATCATTCCATAGGGCAACTAGTAAGTAAAAATCAGCATACCAAGTTTTGTATGGAAATTACCTTCCTTCAGTGTCATATACTCCAGAGTCGCTGGTATGTTTACTTTTGGCAATGTTTTGTACCTCAATTGGGAAACGGGGATCGGGATATTTACCCTGCAATATTATGAATCAACCCACAATATTAACAAAGGAATAAACTGATAGATGCATCCATAATATCGAGAGTGTTAACATCTTTTGTATCTGAAGTGCATAATCAAGACAAATCAACACTTCGATGAGAGAAGAAAACTAGTAGCCGAAAAGCCTCTTCTGCCAGCCCAGTAACTCACCACTACATGGGCCTCGACAGAGTGACCTAGGAGGGGAGGAAAACAAATACAAAAGAAGACATACTATAAAGTTGCAAATGCCGGTAACTTCGAACATTCTAGTTTGTAACTTTGTGCCTTGTTCTGATGAGAAACCACTAGCTTGGTTAAATGCATGATTTAAGAAAAATCTGATAATCTGAAATAGACGTGTATCCATAAAAGTCATCATCAGCTAGTAATTATTTCTATGGTATAAGGCAAAAGAGAAAGCATTGTTGTGCACATTCAATATCAGTTTTTCTTCTACTAGTGCTATTGTGAATGTACAAGCAACAACAACTCAAATGTCTATTGAGCAAATGTCTTAGTCTAGTGTAAATTTTGGTAATATACTTGTTCATCTAAACCTCATTATTATCATTCCTACATCCGTGACTTTTCCTTGTCAAAAAATAAATGCCAGCAACCCCCATTCAGACCATCCATTTTCCTTGTATACCAATAATGAGAAAACACCAGTACAGCGCTGGCTTATTTGAAGCCACAAATTCCTTTTCATTTTATCCTCAAAATATTCCTCTAGATGAGTAGAATCTGTCTCATATAATTGGGGCTCTCTGTTGTAATTTTTAGTCTCTAAAGCTGAACATTAAGAAAAAAGACGCTGGTTTCCAAAAGAAACAACTTTCACAAAGAAATAATGGACATTTCTCAAGCATAAACCTCATTCCCAGAAGCATAGGCCAGCTTTTTTGACAAAACTTCATGCTCTACAATGGGGGTTTTGAAATCTAAAATCAAGCCCCCACAAACACTGGTCTAAACATTATTGAACAACACTCATTTTTGTACAAAACATGGCCAAGCACAAAGCAAGCAAGAACTTGCCGGACAGAATAGGAAAAAAACTGAGTGATTTTTAGGTTAAAAGAACTTGCCGGCCGAGTTTTTCCACTGAGACCCATGTTGATGAAAATAGATGCAAAAGTTGATAAACCTAATCCACATCCAATTGCACGAAACCCTGATTAAAAAAAAACAAAAAAACCCATTTTCAGTATTAAGAATACTAATCAAACAACAGTATAAATCAAACAATATTAAAATAATAGTCTTGAAAATAATCAAAAAAATATATAAAAACCTTGAAAAGTTTCCCAAGGATATATGACACCATCTTTGTTCCTATCGAAGAACGCTACATGCTTCTGAAGAACATTCTGGTTACTATCAATGGGTTCTTGTTTAGTCTGGTCACTGCTAGTAGCAATTGCAGAAGACACAGCCATTGTAGCAGCAAGTAATGAGAAAAAGAACAAAGAAATTAATATTCTCATTGATTGATGAGTAGTAAACATTTTTATAGCCCACAGAGAATATCTATTTTTCTTTGTTCTTTTGAGTGAAGCTTATTCCAACCAATCTTCTGTTTACACTTTGATGCAAGTTATAGTATCCGAGTATTGCTTTGGAGTTATCTTTTTATGGAAAAGATAGCAACGGAATATCAGAAGGCCACGTTAATGGTGTCTTTACGCAACAAATGCTTATGATGTCCGCCAAGGATTAACAGGAAACAGACAGACCATTGCCACCACACGCATACATCTGTAACGCTTATTAATTGTCAAAAAGAAGCATCACTTTCCTTTTGCAGCAGGACATGCAAAAATCAAGTTTGGCAGCCTTCATTCAGGTTTTTAATCACCATTAATGAGTCCGATTTTCTGCACAAATCTCTTGTGTTTAAATCAATATTGCATTGCCATTTTATGGTAGTAAAATCACCATAATAATTAATGAGTCCGATTTTGTGCACAAATCTCTTGTGTTTAAATCAATATTGCATTGCCATTTTATAGTAGTAAATCACCGTAATGATTAATGAGTTCGATTCTGTGCACAAATCTTGTATTCAAATCAATATTGCATTGCATTTTATAGTAGTGAGTCACCATAGTGATTAATGAGTCCGATTTTGTGTATTTAAATCAATATTGCATCTCGATTTAATGCATGGACACCAATTTGCTTGGAAGTGTAGAAAAATCCATATAAGACGAGCACATTTTATAGCTGGTGCATGGAATGGAAGCCGTACGAACAACCAAATAATTCTAGTGAAAATGTCAAGTTTTCCCTTGGTTTCAAGTTGCACGCAATTACTTATTCCGTGAATGCAATTTGATTCAGATAACTACACAGAACTCTCCCAAACAGGATTGTGGGAGACGATAAATACAAAATGAAAACAGACAAAAAGATAAGACAATCACCCAAAACAGAATAAATTGTGTTCAACTAGTTTCAGAGTTCCTTTTTGTGATAATTCAGTTCACATTTGTAGCAAATGAGATTTGATTTATTGGTAACAAAGCATCATCTTTTTAAGGAGAAGTTGTGTTGTGGTTACCAACATGGAGTATATAGTAAGGCAACAATAATTGTCAAGTTATGCAATCTCTTGTGGAGCCACGGATGGACCCATGTCAGGCAATCAAAGAACTGGGGAAGGAATACAAAAACGTAAAAGAAACCGAAAATAGACTAGGGAGGCTTTTTGATTTAGCAGTTGTTTTACATAATTGATATCAATTTATTATAACCTTCAGGGGCAAATCATATATAAGTATATTGTAACTATACATATTACAGGTTCTTAATTACTTACTCTTTTGTCTAAAACTACTCAGAGTATGGAACACCTCAACACTAGGCCTTTTTGATCTGCCCTTCCTTCTTCGTTCCCTGCACAAACGAAAAAAACTGCATTATAGCTACCTCACATCTTAAATCCTGGCAATGTTGGTGCAGGGTTTGTGTGCAGAAATGGTCTGGGAAAGTACAGTTAGGCATCTTTCCTGGGAAGCTAACTTTTTGGCAGACAAAATGGCTAAAAGAGGCTCTAACTTGAGATGTATGATACCTACGGAAACTTTTAATGTCAGGCCTCATTTTTTGAGCAATTTTGAACAGCAGTATGATACCTATTATAGGTTCAGATAAGTATGTTTGTTGGTCGAGTTTTTTTAGTGTGCTTCAGGTTTGTGGTTTTTGGTGAATTTCCTCCAAATTGTGGGGGTTCTCACTTTCTTTTGTAGTCCTTTTTTGCTCACAATCAAAATAATTTGGTTGATCGTGCAAAAGAAAGCTACCCCCCAATCTTCTGTACTAAGACTACTAGAACAAGTCGCGATCAGATCTACAGTGGTATGTGTTGATCTCTAGAAAATAAAAAGTAATAATACAGGTTAATGGACCATAGGGCTAGAGATTGCTCTTTATTGTGACTGACCTAACTACTAGGCTATTGCAAGAAAGGATATTACCTGTGTGTCAGAGCTTATAGAGAAACTTCTAACGAGTTACGTGCCATATAGAGTAAGAGCCAAGAGGGGAGCTTTACCTTCATGAGGTTGTGAAAGCTTACGGTTCTGAGGAGACGCCATTTCTTTCTTCAACTGGATCAATACATCCTCCATGGTGCACTCTCTCTGCCAATTTGAAAGCATTGGGAACAGTCTAGGCTCCACCTGGAGTGGATATATTGATAATAATGAATAAGAAACAAACCACCTCAGGCAAACACTTGAATTCAAAGGAAAAACAAGATATTTATCAACCCACATTACATACCATTCCAGTTTCTTGGCTCACACAGTTCATGTTTATCCTCGTTTGAAACCTAACAGTTGGTGGATTATCTGGATAGTCCTCGTCACAGTATAGCTTCAACTGGTAGATACGCCCCTCGTATACAGTCTAGAAAAAGGCAGCAAAAGCAAGTAAGAATTTTTTTTTATCAGGTTTAAATATGCAAAGATCCATGAGACGGAAAGAAATATCTCTCGGAGGATTGCAGTACATTCTGCTAGTAGATATCATGTGCCCGTCTCTGCTAATATTTAGGAAGTCTGACATGAAACAGTACTATGTAGAATAACTGTTCCTAAATGTTTGCAAGAGTGGGAGTAAAATATCAATAGAGATTGCACAAGTTATTATTGCTATTTGTCATTAAGAGAATGTTGAAGTTAGTTTTGAACACAGCTTATTTCATCGTTTCTTTGAATTGAAAATCTAGAAGTTTGTTAGAAAGAGTTTTCACCACAAATTTCAAATATTTAGCAATATAATATATATATATATATATTTATACTTTTTGAAGCAGCTAATAATATATTTATAATTAGGCACATAATTATACACAATAAGCTGCAAGATAGGATGTTTACATTATGCCATAGACTGCTCATAGGTGTGGCTATAATAGGTACAGAAAAATATTAAGTGACTTCCTATCCAAATTCAGCATTATTTTACAGAAAAATTAAAATGTAAGAAAAGCCTACACTGGGAGGACCAATGATGGTCCCAGTCCATGAGCGCATGAGTACATCATCAGCATCATCCATTCCATAGCTGACGGTTCCATCTCCAATTCCCTTCTCTCCTCTCTCAAGTTCCTCCAACAACCTAAAATTTCTAGGCACTGCAATATGACCGCGAGAAGAGTAAACATTAGTCAGAACCTGTCTCCAAAGGACATTAACTTGCAGCAAAGGGATTTGATTTTACAAGAGACACATCATCTGATAGAGCATGAGAAACACTTGATAAAGTTTAGCATCCTAGTGAACTGAACTATCGAGTGAATAGAGACTTAAGTTTATCATCTAGATTATTAATAACTCATTTGACTAGAATCTAGAAATTTGCAAACCTACCCAGAGCATGATAAATAATACTTATGCTATAATCACGCACCACAGAGAGTGCCATAACTTACAACACGGTGCCTCCAATGTCACATCATTATCCTCACTAAGTCGCAACAAGCAGTTCGTCATCGTCCTACTTGGCTCAACTCCGTCCCTTTTATTGGTTTGATATGATACTCCTAGTTTTCAAGCCTATCTAACACGACAGGTGACATATAATAAGAGAACTCTTCCAGAAACGGGTCACTAGACCGTACATAACTAGTGCACATAGGTCTAAGTTTTGTAGTCATTTTTAGCCAAAACTTGCATACCAACAAAGTTGTTGATCCTCGGACTTAACATCTACGCCATATGCCAAATACTAGCTGGCTGACTTGCCAATTGCACCAGGTACCTAGCAATGTCATACTTTCCATTTCAAATTCTATCTTTTTGCAAAAAGCTCAACAACTGTAAGACACAAGAATACAATTTCCCATTTGTATCCTCCACTATCCCCCAACTATCCATCTTTTCTCAAGTATATTCTATTGTACCAGATTCAGAAGTGCCCGCGCAACACAGGTTATTGTAACTTTACTTCCCATCTTATCACGAATGTTAATACTTAATAACTTTTATTCCTCTGCTAGGCCGGCCACCATGCACAACATTTAACCCTACAGCACCATATACAGTATATATTTCTAAGATTTAGCAGGAGAACTTGAACAATTCGAGGAAATTTCTGGTTCGTTCAACAATTCTTGAATTCTAGTAACTTTTAGACAGACAAGCAATAAATTCGGCAAGAAATGAGAAACCCTACGATGCCACACACATAAAATTTGATACAGTAGGCAACATAGAGGTCGCCTTTTTAAAGCTTGAAGTCAAGTTATTGCTTTATTATTTTAGTTGAGATTCTGGTGCACATATACCAGGTGTCAATCCGCTATTACTACTTGCACAATGGACTATGCAGTAGGAAGGTTATACAGAGTATGGTGCACATTTACAAAACAAAACAGACAAAAAAACTTTTCAAGGTGAAATACTAAAATCCCTAACATAATTGCATTTGTATAGACAAGTTCACTAATTCCTTCCGTTTACCCTATTTAGCAGTGTGAATCCTACACAACCAGTCCACCACAGATCAATAACATACCCAGTTCTGCAAATAGAACCTAACCTTAACTACTAACCCAGAATTCATTTGTTTCCTCAGAATAAACTGCCAAACCCTTAAGCATTCAGAAGAATGGCCAAAATGGAACAACGTTTCATTAACCATATACGTTTATCAAGCTACCAAATCGCTCCCACATCTCCACATAATACAATTCCTTAATCCCCGTATACAAAACAAGTAATCAACGACACCACAAAGAGAGCAAAGTTTAACAACAAGGAGCTTATACACAACACCTTTACCACTCTAATCGCATGTCACATTATCGTAAACAGGATAATCCAGATAAGTTCTCAAAACAAAATTACATGCAATCCGATTTTAGTTTCGGCACACACATCACTCCACTTACCTAGAAAATTTAGTAAAACCTAAGAAATTGAACTAAAGTCCAGCAAACCCAACATATCCCATAGGAACAAAACTTACTAAAAACATAACTTCCCATTCCAAGAATCACTAAAAATTCAATTCCCCAAAACCCTAGAAATCAAAAATTACCCTAAAAATGATAACAATTTGAGCAGTGATAACAAAATAAACATATCATAGTAGATCAAATAAAGTATCTGAAGAAACATTTAAGTGAATAGTCTGATCCTAAGAACTGATACTGATCATGAGCTGTAAACACACTTACCGACAACTTTGGCAGCTTCAGAGCCCATCTTTTTCTAGTAATTAAATGTACAGAAAAACACCAACAGACTTAAGGTTTCTTTGTCTGAACAGAAGAAATGGAAACTGAAAAAAAAGAAGGGAGAATTATACGGGAGGAGGTAAGAGGGAGCGTTGAGGAGCAGTTGAGAAGTGGGAAAGATGGATAGATGAACATGTACTAGAGGAGTAGTGCCTTTGGTTAAAGGAGTATAAAGCTTTTCCTACTTTTTGTTTTACATTAACATCGAAGTTTGATGTATCGAGTATTGAGATGATGGCACGTTACACGTATATGTTAAAATAAAATAGTGTCAAAAGTTGCTTCATTTTTCATTATCTATCGCATGAATTATAATAGGAGTACCAGGATTAGCAGGGGTACCATGAATTATAATAGGAGTACCAGGATTAGCAGGGGTACCATTTGCATATAAGATGATCTTATGACAACAGCAGTAGTATTCGTAGGCGATTTGCTAACGAGAATCGACGATGATTCTTCGTGAATCGTCTAACATCCTTTTACTAAGACCGGTTTATATGGGAATTGTGAAACTCTGGTTTTGCTAGTTTTGGTCCGCTATTAACCAAGCAAAGCAACATTTTGGCCTGATAAAGTGGTATTCATGCCACTTTATGAGGCCTGATGAGTTCCCATCGTTCGAGTAAATTTTTCATTAATGGAAGGTAATTTCCATCGATCGATCCAACGGCTATAATTAAATCTCCTATAAATATCCAATTTCAAACTCAATTAACTCACACCCTTTCTACACCGCAATCTCTAACACACTCTCTAATTTTACTCATCTTTGTATACCAAAATCTCCAACACACATTCGCAAACACTTTTCACAGTTTTCCATTCTCTTTTAACATGGGTAGAGGCAGAGGCAACAAACAGATTCAAGGCTAATCTCATCCTGAAACTCAAGATGGAGATCA
>JAJJMA010057563.1:0-10623 GCA_023529015.1 Papaver nudicaule
AAAAAAAAAAAAAAAAAAAAAAAAAACAAGGGGGGAAGAAGGAAGAATTTTGAAAGAAAGGGATCAGCGCAAGAGTCCCTTTAGTGGGTGATGCGTGTCGAATCCGCACAAAATTAATACTCTTACTTCACTAAATATGGATTAAGCACAGTAGCAAGAATAAGTTCGTTCCACAGAGAGAGGTATGGTTTATCAGTTGTATTTGAAAACTTAAAAGTAACCAAGGGGGGGATGTTTGTTGTTTTAATATAAAAGTAAAATAAAATAAAAGCAAGTAAATAAGACGCAAAGAATAATTTGAAGTAATCAAGAGTGGGGAATATTGGTTAAGGTTTCATCTTAAATTGCTTAACATGCATATGAATAATATATGGAGTTTCAACTAGTTCTATCATCATCAAAAGCCCTAGAATACATCATCGCGAAAATATTCTGAAATTTCCTAATGTCATCACACACCATAACGATGAATGTGTGAATACTACGTAGAGAATAACTCGACACCATGAGTAATCGAGTTCAACTCTCTAAGAGCACTAAGTTTTGTGAAATAGGCTAATCAATGCAATGAACCACCATGAATGGCTCATTCAACAAAGGTTGTATCCTACATATGACTCTCGAAGCTATCACCACCTCAATAATCATATTGTGCTACTTATGAATAGGTTCTTCAACTATTTCGTATCTCCAAACCTAATTCTAGCAATAGATAATAACATAACCTAATTCAATTTGCCACTTGAATCAAAATATGTTCTATCTTAGTGTAATACATTAATCATACACTCATACATAAAGTAGAATAAAATCGATAACGAATATAAATAAGTTTAACTCCATAATTAAGCAAATAGCATGTCTTGCAATTAAAAGACTACATCCTCAACCAATAAAAAGAAATTAGCTACTCATGTTCTTATTGAAATCCATAGAAAATAATAAGAAAGTGCTAGAAATCATAAAAACCCGTTGTCCCGACGCTCCAATCTTTCTCCCAAAGCTCCATCTCGAAATCCGCGCCAAAACCTAGCTTTTTCTCCACCTCGGAAAGCGTGCACAGTAGCCTCCAAAATCTTGCGTCGCCTGAACTCCTCCTGAGCTCGGAACTGTACTCAGGACTCCGTCTGCTCGTCTTCTTTATATACACAAAAGCCAACCTAGTTAAGGAAACCAGTTTCCTTCCTAAACCCAAACCAAACTCGAAGCCCAGCAACACAACACACCTTGACTGGGCCTAGCAAATACGCACCCGACTGGCCCATTAACCCTCAAACTCACATGTGCGCGAACTGTACGTGCACATGTTCTTCTGTTTCCGTCGGTATTTTGGCTGGAAATTTGGGCCTGTTACATAAATTGGGCCTACAGAAATTGGCCCTGTTTTCAGAAATAGGGCCTATTTTAAGCTGCCCCTTATCGCTGCGCTGCGGTCGGGAATAACCTGACTGCCTCCATAAATTCGTTAAAACTAGTTGCGCCCACCTGCGGTAATTCTTGTTTGCGACATCTTTGAGCCTTGTATTCTTCTTGTATTCGAGACCATTGACTCCGAGCGTTGCCAAGTGATGAATTGAGTGAAATTTGCTTCATTTTTATTATTATGACTTCAAAGAACCTGCAAAATAGAAAACAAGTAAAATAAACAATATATGAGGCTTAAGTTGACTAAAGTGTACAAATTGGGTACTCTTGAATAGGTGTTTTGCACACCTATCAGTGGGCAATAGACTGCCGAACCATGGGACGACATTATACCGCCACGACGACAATACAAGGAGGCGAAGCACGACCTTACCCAAACAGGGCCGCAACCTCGTGAACGAAGGAAACCAGCATCGCCTCCACAGAAGGATTATCGGAGCAAGCCCAGAGGCACGGGACACATGGGGACTTAGGTCAAGAAGGAGAAACTTCACTCTTCCAGACGAAAATGTTCAACCATTTCAAAAAAAAAAAAAGAGGAAAAGAAAAGGAAAGTCTCAACATATCTCATTCATAAAATTACGATAAGAACACTCCTCACGTTTGGAGGGCTATTACAAAGAAAATCTTAGAAAAACTCTTTGTCTCCCTAACTTTCAAAATAAACCATCCAACAGAGAATAGTCTCGATTATAGAGCATCTCCACCCTCTGACGGAAAACGTCATTCTTCTTCCTCAAACGCTCGATCACTTCATTAACCTCATTAGACTCTTCAACCAGAGCTTGTTCCTTGGCCCGAATAGCTTTCAACATTCAACCAGCCTTGTCAGATAACCCCTCCAAGTCCCGTTCTGCGCAGAGAAGAGCTCTTGAACAAGGAAAGGTGTTCGAAATCATCCCAGCACGATCGACCTTCACGATCTCGAGACGTTGACGAAGCCAGCCCACGTTGCACATCATCGCCTCCAGGACAGCAATGTGAGTCTCCCACTTCTGGATCATCTCAGGAGTTACTTCGTACAACTTTCTTCTCTCCATCTCCCTAACGACATGAAGAAGTAGAGAGACCATGGTGACCATGACAGGAGTATCCTTCATCAGTCGTCTGGTAGCGATGTGACCACACCTTCTCCAAATCTTCTCATAAAGATCCGCATAAGGAGGCGGCACAAGAAAGCCACCAACAGACCTCTGTTCCTCAGAAAGAGAAACCATCTCCGGAACAAAAGGGAGGCCAGCCCATGAGCAGTCAACCTCATCTATTCCCAAACCGGCATCGTCAAGGACCGAACCCTCTTGGAATGAAGTGTCAGCATCACCAGCACCGTCGTCGTCGTCATCCACAACAACAACTGAAACCGGAGAGTAAGTCGGAGATCCACGCTGGACAGACTGATTCTTCTTAGATGTACTATGTTTCCTCTTGCGAGGTTGAGTCCCCTGAAGAAAGGGACGGTGTTAGGAGGTATATATAAAAAAAGAGAAAACGAACCAGCATATGAGCTTACCGAAACCCCTGCTGAAGCCTGAGTAGACGGGAGGACTTCATCGGGACTCAACTTCCCAGCACTCAAGCGTCCACGGCTACGGGTTACCATGACCCTACACTACAACACCACAACTCTTGTCAAGGAAACAGAACACGTACACAATAAGACTGCGATGAGATACTCACTGGACTTGGAATCCACGTCCTCCGCTTCACATAAGCTCCTCTCTGCGAAGACGAACCAGAAACACTCTCGTCAGCCATGATTTCAGCCACTCTTCGTTCAGTATATGCTCTCTTTTGCGAAGATGAACCAGAATCACCGCTAGCCATGGATCTTGAGAGGCACCCACCGCAGAGGAGTCAGTATGAAAAGATGGAGATTGTAACGTCGTCTCATACATACATACATATATACGGATGAAACCCTAGCGGATGCGTCACACACTGAACGTGACTAAGATGCACATAGGATGAATATGGAGGGCGCTATGTTCAAAGATCCGGTCAAAGTTTATCAACAGACCCAGACGAAATATCTCGGGAATTCCCTGGGAAAGGGGAGGAGCTTACGCCAAGAAACCGGTAATCCGCCACCCTTCCTTTTGTTTAGATAACACCACCGACGAAGCACGGGTGTAATCTCACTCCGTACGGGTTTAGAAACCCTAAAAAAGTCCCCAGTCGAACCAAGCCAAGCACCATCGACTAGAGGACAGACGTGCCAGACCTACAGGGACTGCACCCGACATGCCTCGAACTTCGAAGAACACCATCATCCTGCTTTAGCAACATATACGTACATATAGATTTATCCATTCCATGAGACCCTGTACTTAGTATCGAATGGGAATCCTCAGACCAATTGAAATGTCGTCACCATCTGAGTGCTTAGCATGAAACATTTCTGTTCCACACTAACCAGGGGCTTTCTGTAGATGGTGAAAAATGAGAGAGGGACAAAATTGTCAAAAACACTCTCGAAAATATGTCTTAGTAAAGGCAGTCGCCTATTCAGGCTCATCTCTCTAGCTCAGAATGCAACTCATTCCATGAGCCGAACAAACTCTCCATGAGCTCTCTCTTATAACTCCGGTGGGGAGGGTAATATCATAGAGCAGTACTAATGATCTCACCAACATATTAAACCCATTGATCAGCTCAGAGCCAGACCTCGCTTGATGGTACACGGTGAAGAATCAACAGAGACGTATCCTCATGGATTTCCTCTTAAAAACGACTCAACATACGAGTCTCGGTGCAAACCTCAGGAATATTGGAGCTTCAGGCCGGTCCAGAGCTCTCTGAGAAGCATACACCAGCCTAAATAGGCCTAAGCAGACCTAATCCCAAGTTCAGGAAGGTCTAGCATACCATGGATAAACACGCCATAACCTCAAGTGTGTTGTAGCATAGGCACTCACACCACGACTAAGGCACAGGCTGCCCCAAAGTCGACCTTGGCCAGACGCCAAAGCCATAAATGCCACATAGTATGGCACCACAAACCATGAGTCACCATGGATTCACAAAATTCAGCATTGGCCAAGAAGCCAAGGCCATGGCGGAAAACGCCACAAACCTACAAAGAGCATGGCCGCAAACAGGCTAGCCTTGGCCATAGGCCAAGGCCGTGGCGCCATAATCCATGGCGCCACAACAAGATAAGCCTTGGCCAAAGGCCAAGGCCATGGCGCCGTAATCCATGGCGCCACAACAAGATGGCCTTGGCCAAAGGCCAGGGCCGTGGCGCCATGGCGCCCCCACATCCGACGTCAAAACACGTTATGAGCTGGCCTTGGCCAAAGGCCAAGGCCGTGGCGCCATGAATCATGGCGCCACCATAACTCCCGCCAGAAACACGTTATGAGCTGGCCTTGGCCAAAGGCTAAGGCCGTGGCGCCATGAGTCATGGCGCCACCATAACTCCCGCCAGAAACACGTTATGAGCTGGCCTTGATCAAAGGTCAAGGCCGTGGCGCCATGAGTCATGGCGCCACCATAACTCCCGCCAGAAACACGTTATGAGCTGGCCTTGGCCAAAGGCCAAGGCCGTGGCGCCATGAGCCATGGCGCCACCACCACTAGCGCCAAAACACGCAGTTTCAATTTGGCCTTGGCCAAAGACCAAGGCCGTGGCGCCATGAGCCATGGCGCCACCATAACTAGTGTCAAAGATGCACTTTCAATTTGACCTTGGCCAAAGACCAAGGCCGTGGCGCCATGAGCCATGGCGCCACCTTAACTAGCGCCAAAGCGCCATCAAGCACTTATGGCCTTGGCCAAAGACCAAGGCCACTCCTATACTTGTGTCCAGGAGACACTACATCCTGTTGGTCACGACAATCAGTCGTACAAACCTACTCTACTCAACTCAACTATGCAATATCCGCGTATCACTCGCTCGAGATATCAAAACATCACACGGGGGGATAGCTTTAGGGGTATTGGTCTGGCGGTCTACGGCAGTTGAAAGAAACTGATGGAGATAGTGGGCAGTTACGAGAAGATGGCACGAGTGGGCATGTTCCACACAACTCAGGCAGTTACGGAAAGCAACGCATGTCCTCCACTCTTCCACGACATCCACCTTCTCTGTCGAGAGATCAGGGTGAGTTCAAACTATAAATAGAGGCTTCCTCTATTTTCCAAGGCAGAACATTAAGAACATCAGAAACGTTCAGAACACACAGAAACAACCAAGAGCCTCAGAGAAAACACCTGAGAATCAAAATACGTTCTAGCCTTGGAGACTTCCAGTCGACTTCACGACGGAAATCTTGAACTCTTATACCCAAAACACATCCTCAACCTGATCTCAAGTTTCTTCGCTGTTTCCCTCCCTAGACCAACCTCTATCCTCTCTGTGACCGAAGCAAGGTGGGAACGGCCATCCTTGGTTTAGGCTTGCCTTGTTCGACTTTGATCTCCGAGCACTACGAAAGTACCCAGAGACGGTACACTTGTTTTTCCAGGTAAAAACAGTTGGCGACCACAGTGGGAGATCATTCTCTCGGTCCCAAAAGGTCATCTATGAAGAAGCGTCTACCCTGGGAGATGACGGTGCAAGAACATCGCTTCAACACAACAATTCACGTCGGGAGCTTCACCGCCTACGACATATCTGCAAAGGAGGAAGCTACCTTTCTCATCGAAAAGCTGTGCGAGACCCTCCATTTTTCGAAAGGACAACGCATAGACATGTTCGACGCGCTCAACCACATCGCCTTCGAAGTCAACCTCACTCCAACCCTACCTATGATTTCCGAGATGTCTTTAATGGCCGATGCGCAGACGCAGGACATCACCTTCACCAACAAGGACATGCTGGATGAAGAAGGACACAACCGCGCCCTCTATGTAACCGCTCACATCAAAGGCACTGAGTTCAAAAGAGCGCTAGTTGATACCGGAGCAGCAGCCAACGTGGTCTCCCTCAAGACACTGAGGATTGCGAAAATTCCTAAACAGCAAGTAGTTTATCACCCTATCATAATGAAGGACTTCGAAGGGAACAAGACGAGTACGTATGGACACGTCAACTTGGAGTTGAAGGTCGGGCCTATCCACACGAAAACTAAGTTCCACGTAATCGAGAAGGAGCCGGAGTACCACATGATACTATGAAGGCCCTGGCTACACGAGAACAAAGTCGTCGCTTCTACTTACCACCAATACTTGAAGGCAGTCCTAAACGAAGGTATTATTCGCGTAACTGCATCCCCTTCCCCTTACTCATCCATATACGATGTCGAGTTTGTAGATCCGAAAGACGAGGCTTCCCAGCGCCAAGAGAAAGTCTGCAGCATCCCACTCCCGAATTGGACATCCCTAGAGAAATGTGACCCTCAACGGTCAGACGGAGACTCAAAGCAAGGAGAAGGAGAAGGCAAGACGGCGACTCACAAAAGGGCAGGGAACTTCGTGACAACCCAAGATGCTAAGGGGAGAATGATTTACCTCCGACGCCCATTATAGCAATTAACAGGGGAGACTATTCGTAGCTCTCCCCACCTTGGAGAATGCAGCTACAACGAGCAACAAGTGGAAGACGAAGTCCAGGATGCACCTCCACAACTGCAAGACGGGACAGACTCCACCTCAGACGCGCTTGAAACCATAAACATCGGAACGGACGATTCACCCAGACCCATATTCATCAGTTCAACCTTGTCTCCTGAGGAACGCGCCGAGTTCGTAGACCTGCTAAAAGAATACCAAGACACGTTTGCCTGGACGTACGAGGAGATGCCAGGACTCGATGAAAAGCTAGTAACACACCACTTGTCCGTTATCCCGGGTTCCAGACCAGTCAAACAACAGCCAAGAAACTTCAGGCACGACGTGGAAGAGCAGATAAAGGTCGAGATACAAAAATTACTAGCGACAGGGTTCATCAAACCCATCCAACACACTACTTGGCTAGCAAATGTAGTACCTGTTAAGAAGAAAAATGGCCAAATACGTTGTTGTGTCGACTTCAGAGACCTGAACAAGTGCTGCCCGAAGGATGATTTCCCGCTTCCAAATATCGACATGCTCGTGGATGCCACCAGTGGACACGCTATGTTTTCCTTCATGGACGGGTACAGTGGATATAACCAAATAAAAATGTACGAACACGACGCCCCGAGGACAGCATTCCGAACGCCCCGAGGGAACTTCTACTACACGGTCATGCCCTTTGGCCTAAAGAACGCAGGAGCTACCTATCAGCGAGCGATGACGGCCATCTTCCATGACATGATGCATAAGGAAGTCGAGGATTATGTAGACGATGTAGTTGTTAAATCCAGAACCAGAGCATCACACGCAGGAGTATTACGGCGCGTGTTTGAGAGGTGTCGGGAGTACAAGCTTAAAATGAACCCTCTGAAATGCGCTTTTGGAGTCTCCTCAGGGAAGTTCCTCGGCTTTCAAGTAACTAAACAAGGAATCGAAGTCGACCCGTCCAAGACCCAAGCCATCACTACCATGCCTCCACCTCGGACGGTGAAAGAGCTAAAGAGTTTCATGGGGAAGGTTTCTTACATACGACGCTTCATCCTGGGACTCGCCCAATTCGTAGCATCGTTCACCCCTTTGTTGAAGAAAGACGCTGCATTTATCTGGACACCCGTTCAACAAGAGGCGTTCCAGAAGATACGACAGCTACTTCTGTCACCGGCAGTAATGAAGTCGCCCGCCCCGGAAAAACCGCTACTCCTCTACACCGCATCAAGCGACGTCGCAATCGGAGCACTCCTGGCACAAGAGGATGAAGGAGGGGTCGAATGCCCAGTATACTACATCAGCCGCACCCTAAAAGACGCAGAGCTCCGGTACCCCAAAGCTGAGAAGGCGTGCCTATCTTTGATTTTCGCAGTACAAAAGCTCCGACACTACCTCCTATCCAACCAAGTAGTACTGATGGCGAAGGCAGACCCCATCAAGTATCTCCTCTCGAAGCCCGCCTTGATAGGAAGACCGGCAAAATGGTTGTTGCAGATGTCTGAGTTCGACATAGCTTGTGTGTCTCCAAAAGCCATCAAGGGACAAGCAGTAGCCGACCTTCTTGCTGCTTTCCCGGGGGAAGACTCGACAACTCTACATGAAGAAGTGTCAGGCGAATTCCCAGAGATAACGCTGATGAACACCGACACATGGCTTTTATACTTTGATGGATCTGCTACCCCGAGCGACAATACTGGAGGAGCGGGCGTTGTTCTGGTATCCCCAACAGGCGAAGTATTCTCCCATTCGTTCAAATTGGACTTCAAGTGTACGAACAATTCAGCGGAATACGAAGCTTTTCTCCTAGGGCTATCGCTAGCCAAACAAGCTGGCGCCACGCACCTCGAAATTAGAGGCGATTCCAAATTACTGGTAAACCAAATGAATGGAGTATACTCTCTCAAGGAAATTACACTCGCCCCTCACAGGGCCGAAGCCCAAAGACTGCTGAACCACTTCGCCAACGCCACTATAACGCATACTGGGCGCACCAACAACAGACATGCGGATTGCCTGGCGACCCTAGCATCCAAACTCCAATTTGAGGGAGAGAAGGAGATCGTGACAGTACAGAGGCGCACTGCCCCCTCGACATGGCTGACAGAAGGCGAACTCGTGCCCGACAATGATTGGCGAACGCCCATCATCGAGGATTTAGGTAACGATACCTCCACAAGAAAACTCGGGATAAAAGAGTTAAAACACTTTTTTCTTTTCCATGGAGTACTATATCATAGAAACCCGGACGGATCGCTATCGCGATGCTTAGGAGGACTCGAAGCACGAGAACAACTCGAACGCATCCACAATGAGGTCTGTGGACAAACCCTCGTCGTGACTCTATATCGACGACTCCAAAGGCTCGGCTACTACTGGCCGACGATGGAAGAACAATCTCGGGCTTTACAAGAGAATTGCTCCAGCTGCCAGACTCCCCCTCATCAACCCGAAGCCCTAGCGTGCCAACCTTCTGAGGATTGGAGGGAACCCTTTGTCAAGTACCTCAACGACAATATCTTACCGGAGGACCGACATGTAGCTAGCCGTCTAATTAAGAGATCCAGGAGATTCCTCTACCACGAAGGAATATTGTACCGCAAGAGTTAAGGAGGAAGTTTGCTTCGTTGCTTGTCAGACGAAGAAATCCCTACGGTGCTGAAGGAAACACACGAAGCCGAACACCAAGGAAAGAGGAAGTTGTTCTTGCAAATCCATGAGAGATACTACTGGCCGACCATGGAGGACGACGCAGCTTCCTTTGTACAAAGATGTCACAAGTGTCAGACTCACGGGAATCTCATCCACACCCCATGCCTACCACTACGATCAGTCAGTAGTCCCTGGCCGTTTTATAGTTGGGGACTCGACCTTATTGGAAAGATCAACCCCCCTTCCTCGAAAAACCAAGAATATATTATCACCGCGACAGAATACTTCAGCAAATGGGTGGAAGCAATACCTTTGAAGAGCACAACTGGTGTCACAATCGCAGCGTTTATCAAGGAGCACATCATCTATAGATTCGGAATCCCTAAGCACATTGTCACAGACAACGGGACACCGTTTGTCAACAAGGACGTAGCGAAATTACTCCAAAGAACCGTACATGATAATCCGAGATCGTGGCACGAACAACTACCTATGGCGTTATGGGCTTACAAGATCTCTCCACGAAGCTCCACTGGAACTTCGCCCTATTCGCTTGTCTATGGCGCAGACGCCATATTACCAGCAGAAATCAAAGTGCCATCTGCTCGTATTGCAGCGGCAAGTGGCGTTCATTGGGATGAAGCTGAGATAGCTGATTCGAGGATAGCAGAGCTAGATTCCCTGGAGTCAAGACGAACCAAAGCGGAAAAACACGTAGAGATGTATCGGAAGAGGCTCTCTCGGGCTTATAACAAAGCAGTGAAACCGAGAGCTTTTCAAGTGGGGGACTTGGTACAGAAAACGGCGAAGTATATCCAGCAGGACGCCACGGCATCGAAATTCGCTCCAAACTGGGAAGGACCTTACGTTATATCGAAGGCATCTGCGAGTGGATACTACAAGATAGTCACCGTAGACGGAAAAGCAGAAGGGACTGTTATCAATGGTAAATGGCTGAAGGCATACTATGCCTAAGAGAAGCCGTCACGAGAAAGCCGACAAGGAAGACTGGAGAACCACAGTACCATAGCTCAAAAAAAAAAAAAAAAAAAAAAAAAAAAAAAA
>JAJJMA010057566.1:0-10583 GCA_023529015.1 Papaver nudicaule
ACATCAAGACTAAAAAGAACCTACAAAACTCAAAAAGAAATAAGTCACGGCAACAACACCAAGACGTAAGTAGCATAAAGACATGAAACCACCTCCGCAAACTGCAAACCAAAAAAAAGAGAAAAATTTAATACTAGCGAGATCATATTTATGATATATGTCTTTCACATTGGATTAAATGAAACGAAGAGGTGATGGGACAAATTGTTCTCATATGGCTAATCATGTCTCTTGAGGCCTAGCTAATTTGGTTTTCTCCACCGTCTCATTATTTTTCGTAATCCACCACGACATGATTCATTTTCTAATTTGACTAGTTGTCCAGCCCGTGCGTTCGCACGGGCCTAAGGCCCTAAGCCGTGCGGCACGCCGCGTCTAACATTATATTGTATGGATCGAGTATGCATCTAACTTCAACGTTTCCATCGAATCTGATAAAATGAGAGAAATGAAGAGGAGAGTTATCAGGGAGGAAGGGAGGTATAATGATTGAAGTTTTAGTTTTTTCTAGGGTTTCATTGAAAGTACTAATTTATGTTCACCAGAATCCCAAGCTGAAAATTTAAGGTTTGAGTTAGAAATATATTTTCATATTTTTTCTCTATGTGTTGTAACTGATAATCAAAGGAGATAGAAAGAGATGTAGTAGGAGATTTGAGTCTCATTCATTGGTCTTTCAAAAGTTTATAAGGTTTGTGAACCAATTTTTCAATTGAACTAAAATTTGTGTCTGTGGGTTTGATAGAAATTTTTAAATTGTTTTCTTATTTTCTTATAGATTTGAATCCAAAGCTTGATTTGTGTAGGAATCCGGTGATTGAAGTGCTAAGGTGATTTTAAAGTTTATGTGAAATAGATTCTTATGAAATTGATTGGTATCATTGGACGACCGTTAGGGAGTCCTTTGGGGACACTTGATCTGCAATTGTGTGTAACGATCAATTGCAAAATTTTGCAATCAATTTTGCAATCAATTTCGGGTCCGTGTTTTCAATTTCGGTCATCCAACTAAACCCGACCCGACCCAAAACATAAACATAGATAGCCCATCCGAGGGAGACCACTGTGTGATAGCATCTGAACCATCAATTTCTGATTTTTTTGGTCTTCATAGTAATCATCAACACCACCTTGATCTGAATTGATTCATCAAATACAAATTAGGAAAGAAACTGATCAATATCTGCTTCAACTTCTTTCTTATTGAACTTTAAATTATTTGCAAAACCAACAGCTTGATTCAAAATATATATACTGTTTGATAAATTTAAATATTTAGCAGCTCAAATTTGACGGATGATCTCTCACAATCAGATTTACTTGAGATTCAATCTTTTAGGTTTCTCTTCTGATTGAGAACGAAGAGAAAAATATATTGAGATGATGGAGAGAAAGAGGCGGAGTAGAAGTGTAGAACAAGGATAGGGTTTTAGATACTTCTGATATTATAAATTGAAACAAATTTCTTTTTTTATAATACCCTCGTATTTTTGAGGCTTATGTACGGGTTGTACACCTGTTTACCATGCAAGGTAGTTATGCCCGCGTGGAGCAAAAGGAGTAAACTGCACATCGACTTTGATGTATTGCAACGCGTCAAATTTAGGCAGTTTTATTTATGGTAGAACATGGTAGGTAGCTGGGTTGCACAGACGCGCTGATTTTGGGCCCGAGTCCGCGTCGGACTCGTGTCGGACACGGACACGAACACGCATACGACGCGGTCAACTCAGTCAACTCTCTACTTTAATTGATAATTTAGTATATTCTCCCTTGAGATTCAAACTCTGAAGGTCATAATCCCACCTAAGGAGCTTAACCATTGAGTCATTCACGCTTTTGTGCGTAAGTTGTATATTTTCAGCATTTTATACTACTTCTTCTATCATTAATTTCATATATTAGTATAGTTAAATTATATATTTACTAAATATATAAACGTGTCCGTGTCCTACAATTTTGAGACCTCGCTCGTGTCCGCATCCGTGTCGTGTAGAGGTGTAGAGGTGTCCGTTTATTAGGCTGTAGAGGTGTCCGTTTATTAGGCTGTAGAGGTGTCGTGTAGAAGTATACATAGACCGACCCAACATTGCATTTTATTAGGCTGTAGAGGTGTCCGTTTCTCGGTCGGCCTCCACCGTGGCAGCGGTAATCTAGTTATATTGGAATGAGTTAACTGATTAGGGTTTGATTAGGTTTGATTCTAATGAAATTGAATTGGTATTTTTCTAATTGATTGAATTTGATTATTTCTCTGTTTTCTGTGTGATGAGTCAAAAATCGACTTCGATTTAATAGTCTTACAAATTGAATATAATGCAGCTGAATTATATATGCTGAAATTTATTTGTATCATTAAATTCATTAAAATAAAGCAAAAGTCTGACTTGTTTCACTGTGTCTTCTCAAGTCTGACTTGTTTCACTGTGTCTTGGTACCATATGTTAATCTCCAATGCTGAGGCTTCTCGCTTTGGCAATAGTGAATATCTATTCTTAGCTTCCTTAATTGATTTCAGTTTCTTCTTTTGAAATAGTAACTTTGAAAACAAACTATCTGAAGTTGTTTGTTCATCTTTTACAGTTGGATGGTTCGGAGAGGAAAATGTGAAGAGAAATTTGAAAATTTTGTGTTTCTATTTGGATGGAACAGTGAATTTGTATGCTCGCTATTGAAGGTATAACTATTGTGGTTAACATTGATGAGATGAAAGTAACTGAATATGCTGACAGGAAAATAGTTGCTATGCCTAAAGCGAGGGAACTGACTTATACGAAATCGAAATCAAAAAGGTCAAATTTCGGGCACCCTTCAAAGAGTATTACGGACAATATTCAAGATGGACGTTGCTTTGACGTTGATGGTCATGCTATAAGGTCAGATCAATCTTTAATGAACTTATGCTAAATTAGTTAGCTCAATATGTTATGTATTCGATGTGATAATTACCAAAATGAATACTTTGCATTGACCCAAGAAACTGATTGTCTCGACGCAAAGTTTTACTATTAGAATTAGAAATGTAAAATGAAACTTCAGCAACTTTAGTTTTAATAAAGTTTCACTTACATTTTCCACAAATTTGTACCGTTTAGAGGCTCTAAATTTCCTTGTACGGTTGACGGGTATAATTATGTGACAATGTTTTTTAGTCCTGCAGTTGGGCAAATTGGAAGTTCCAGATAAGTTTTTATGTGCGGGCAGGACTCGTAATATCTTTGGCATCAATTTATGATCAAGAATCAAGATAAAGAGAAATATCGCCAAATCCTTTACAAAAGATTCATTTCAGAAAGAGAGATGTCATATTACTTTCATATGATCTGACAATTATTTGGCACTCGGGTTGTAGAAGTAGGCTACCGGGTTTGGAACCATTTGCAGATGCTTTACAAATCTGCTGTAAATGAGTGAATGTGTAGAATGTGGTTTGCTTTCTTTCTATGATTTTGAATATGTATATGAGTCTTTGAATTTGTTATTTATTTAGTCTAGGTTTTAAGAATCAAACTTGCACAATAAAACTTGCCATAAGAACTGGCAATGATTGAAAGTTTGCAACCTTATGTTGAGTTTTTCTGTTGACGATGTCGGTTAATGAACCACAAAGAACACTAATTTCAACATTGTTGAGTGCGTGCCTATTGTAAAGTTTATAGGAGATATGTACCATAGAGTGTTGGACGCCATTTTCAACTTTCAACTGTTTCAAGAGCCATGAGGCCCATGGTCTCATTAACGTAGTACAATAACCTTGTTGCCACCTATTGAGAACAACACAAATAAGCATTTCTGTACAAAAAAAACTGTTGAGTAAAACATGAAAAGAGTCATTAGACATTTTTGGGCTGCCATTTACAGCTATTAATTTGCATTTCATTATAAAAAAGAAGAAAAGCAATGATTTGATGTTTACTAATTCCAGAAATGTTGGCCTTCTTTCATATGACGCGCTTTTTGAAGGTACAAAGCTAATATTGCCATCAGAAGTAGGTAAGGTTTTAAGCCAACTCGTATAATTGTGCCATCTGCGGGAGTCGAACCCACACCTACATGGTTGAGAACCATGTGCTCTACCATTTGAGCTAAGACAACAAATACTATTTTCAAACATAAGTGAGATTTAACATAATGGGATTTAAGATAATGACACTTTACCTTCAGCAGTTACCTTTACCTTAAACTTCCACCTCTACTGTGCATCAAGATGAAAGCTACCACTGGAGTCAAGTTTTGGGACAATTGAATAGTGTTAAAAAAAATTGTGTCAAAACAAAATTACACATCATACAAAAGTAGGTATTGGTACCTTATTGTCGAGAAGTAGTATTGATGCTTTAGGTGGATGGCCTTTTTCAACATTTTGCAGAGTACTGATGCACAAAATAAAATTACTAATTTTTTTTTTAAAATTGAAACATAAATGAATAGAAACAGAAGAAAAAGATAATGACTCAAATCTTTTTAGAGGAAATGATAATGGCTGGATTGGGAAAAAGAGAGCTACCATGAAACCAAAGCAAGGCAGGAAGAAAAAATGATTCAGTGTACTCCAAATATATGATGGAAAATGTACCTGAACTTTGTACCATGTGAAATAATATCAGCTTCAACTTCTTTAGCAGATGAAGAATGGCCTCTATTATAAATGTCTTGCAACATCTTTCATCTTTCTGAGAAAAGAAATCTCTGAGATATTTCAACAGCATATTTAGGTTAGATTATTGACAGATACATGTGTCCCAAAAATTAACAATGCTGAAAATTTGCGACCACAGAGAAATAGAAAATAAGAATACACTTACATTTGACTTTAAGCTCCACTTTCCCCAACATATTAACCATAGTCATCGAGAGTAACTTTCATGTTTTGGAACCACGCTAGCAAAAGCCCTTATCCTGCTGACTTTGATTATGAATGAAATCAGACAAATAGAAAATCATGCTTTTACCTTATAAACCTAAACTGAAATAATGGGATTAAAAGAGATGGAGAGGTTCAAACTCCTACACACACCTAAGTGGGTCGTATCCTGAAACATTATAAAACATTTACGATTTATATCAAAACAAACTTAGAGTGACAAAACTGGGAGTTCAAATTCCGACTCACCCATGTTTTTCTCTCATTAAGTATTCGAGTCATTGTTCATATTCGTCGTCCTTTCTAATAATGCAAACCAAAATCAAGCGTCCCGCCCAAGTTTGTCATATACTGAAACATTAGAAAACATTTACAATTTTGATATCACAAACAAACTTATAGTGACAGAACTGGAAGTTCAAATTCTGACTCACCCATGCTTTTGTCTCATCAAGTATTTAAGTCATAGTTCATTTTCGTCCACTCTAATAACGGGAACCAAAATCTAGCGTCTCGCCTATACAATCAAAAAACATACAAAAAAAGTATTATGTAGGGCTAACAGTAAACTGAGATCAAATAACTGGTTCTCGGGCTTACGTTTACTTTCAAATCAGCAATACGTATAAAACCATTTATGAAGTATTGGGTCCTCATTCATTGTGTTATGTAAGACCAACAAACCCATGTCCAAAAATCCATTTATTGGTAGAAGAATGAACAATATTTAGATCAATATTAGGTGCATCAGTAATTGTTAATACATCTAAACTCTTTCTACATCTTTATTGTTTTACTGATCGAGATTGGTCAATTTCATTCGACCACAGATTACCTGTTCCTTCCTCTGTCAGCAATGGAAACGATGAACTGGTGTTTTTTCCTCTATATAGCACTAATATTAAATAAGCACATTGTAGAAAAGAAAATAAGAACCAAGTAGCTTCACAGTCCATCCAGTCTATATCACCTAAAATATACAATGACTGTACATCAAGGTGAACGATTGGTTGGTGGGGCACAGTTATGAATATGGTTCATACCTTGTGCCTACAGGTGTAGTGGACTGAAAAGCAAAAATCATCAATAATCAATTTGACGACAGGGTTCCTTTGTAGAAACTCTTGTCTTGAACGGCCTGAACAACATTAGTAACCAAAGTAATGAAATTGTGAGTTACAAACAGAGAACAAAGAGAAAATCAATTTGACACCTTGGTTTTTCTGCGAATGAACATGAACATTCGGATAAGTGCAAAGATCCCAAGATCACAAACATATGCTAAATACATCCCAAAATATTATGGGAAGCAACTGGAAAAAAGTTCAGTCCAATATGAATTAATGACTTTCCCTATGTAACTACGGCATCATATCAAACCGAAAGTAGCAAAGCCACCTATATATAGTTGGAGAAAACATAATCTAGATCGTCGTTGTTGTGTTATACAAAAATTAAGATCAAACTTGAGTTAACAATCTAGATACCAGATAATACAAAAGTGATTATCGATGTATATATGTATGAGGGCAAGAGATATCTTAGTAGATACTTTAGTGTACTTACAGGAGACTATATACATGCATTAAAAAAGTGGTTTCACAGTAATATAGCTATTGCTACTGCAAATGACATCGAGCACAACACCTAAACGACAAACATTATCTTGGCTCGACTTGGTGCAAGTGGAAGCATTGAAAACGTAGTTCTTCATATACTCAATTATTGGTTTGAATAATCCCCTTCGAATTCTATGATATGTATATATACAAACCTATGAATAGCTTAAGGCAAACCCGGTGAATACTCCATAATATCGATTAATTACAGTAACCATTTTCCAAATCGATGATAGGTAAGACATATATTAGGCTTTAGGAATAACTAATACCCATAACATGAAAAGTGTACAACGTTAAGAAAGTTTACCGTACGCAGGTCTGCTGGGCCAAGTTCCACTATGAGAATTTACAGAGTTATCTGCACGTCCTGAACACTCAATGGGTATGCCTCCATCAAGGAATGTGCCTTGTGAACTTTTACCGTACGCAGGTCATCTGGGCCAAGCCTCACTCTGAGAATTCCAGAGTTGTCTGCACGTCCTGAGCACTCATTGGTTATGCCTCCATCAAGGAAACTGCATTGGCATGGTAACTTGCAACAGTCTGGAGAGCATTGAAAACGAAAGAGCTTAGCTCCAGTGGAAAAGCATAAAAACAGGTCTTAAATTTCCAAACTACGGTGTAAACATGTCTCCAGACCCACCCGAAGGGAAGGGAAAGTGTTACATCATTCAAATTATCAAAGAAGCCTCTCCTTTTGTTTCATGCAAAACCTCTGCGAAAAGGAAACATAGACAATTCTCCGAACTAAAATTATAGAGTTGAAAGATTAAGGCTTTTATACAGTACCTGCAATGTATATAAAAGAAACCGTCTATTCTCATCACTTCCCCTAATCACGAAATTAGCACCAACAGTTGAATTTTACGAACAAAAAAAGGATATAAGAAAATGAACCTCATCCTTTACGAAAAAAGACATTATAATAATGCGGGTAATACACTAATTTCCTTTAGGTTTAGGAGAAAGAACTTGGATAGATGATAGTTGCATCAAATCCCAGGAGCAATATATATCTGAGTTGTATGCATCTATACCTGCAAAGAGAGAAAGACCCGCATTAGATAGATTATATTCAGGGCCAATTACTGAAAATACATAGCAGGAAAAGAAGACTTCCCTTGTGTCTATGGTTTATGATTTTAGGTGTTAAAATTATGTTCAAACAATGTTTTACTACACTTGTAATATTATAGGCAATCATGTGTTCCTACAGTACCTTGATTGGTAGGCTATGAGGTATGTCATTGCTATGAATTTATCAGGTCAAAACAATGTATTGAGCAAGCTTTATTTCTCATGTGTATTTTAAATGACTATGAATTGTTTCTTTAGGTCTAGTACCTCACGTAATACTACTGTAAATAAGGCATGCAATTGAAGTGTCAATGGACTAACCTCGGGAGCTAAAAATCGATTTCATAATCCGTTGCCTCTCCACTGTTCTTGTATAATCTGATTATATACATGTTTCCAACTCAAGTATTTTCCTGCCTATTGCGTGTTGAGATCTCTATAAGCAATGTCATGGTCATTGATAAGCTCTCAATCCTAGATTCTCATTGTAGGCCAATTCTGCATTCTTCTATGCTACGTAACATCAGCACAATCATGACATCTTTGTTTCATAATTTTTTTTTCATGATGATACTTTTTTTATGCGTCTAAATAACTGGTAACGTACGAAAAGATTTTTTGAATGTTGTGCAAAGTTACATACCTCATATTGCCTTTTCATATGACAAAGATGCCTCGTATAGTTGCGGTGCAGTAGATATTAGCGAAAATGACCCCTTGGATAGCATTCTACAATTAAACACCATCGCATACAATCAAATACAATATAATTGCAGAATTACCCCAAAACAGGCAACAAAATATCAAATAAATAATCAGATTCGATAACTTCAGTTAAAATAAATATAACATAAGAAATACCTACAGCTTATCAGAGTAAAAACCCAACTCCAAACTGCCCAATTAGATCGAGGTCACCAGTTGTCTGCATTTCTCCACAAACGATGTATAAACCAATTTAGATACGCACCGAAAGCACAAAGCTGAGTTTCACCTGATTAAAGTCAACAAAGATTCAATACGACCGCAGATAAAAAAACCAATCTTTTTTAGTTTATCCAGGTACAGATAGAAGCGTTAGACCGTTCCTGCTCAATAGTATGCTACTTGATTACTACAGGCAGTGGGAAAAAAATAGATGATGAGGGTGGTGAGGTTTTTTGCCATTAATTTGAGGTTTTAGATAGGTTAATGTCTTCGATTCCTAATAACAAAACAACAGATAGCAAGTGTATATCAAATCACATCCGCATACATGCACCTCTAAGAGGCAAAGTCTGAAAGCTCTAAACAGAAATTTAAACAAAACCCATTGTTGTATCATTGATTAAGCAAACAGACCAATAAGAAAATCAAGAAAAAATATGATGGAATTGAGAGGGGAAAAAAATTATATGGGGAAATTAGGTAAAGAGCATCATTGATTTTATTATCTGATGGACTATTACAGGTACTGGTTGCTTAAATACAATCGTTAAGTGCTCATACAATCGATACTGGTAACTCAGAACCTTATGAGGCAAGAAATGTGATTCAAATATTTTTTTTTCAAAGTCAAATATTAAGATACTCAGAACCTAAAGTTTTTTTTGTCATACATCTAACCCAGAACGCAATCCAGTACAGTGCACTTATAATTGATATTTTTTTTGTCATCGCAACTTCAACTATGACAAAAAAAACATACAGGTACTGCCTGGTTGCTTAGATACAATCGATACTGGTAACTCAGAACCTTGAACCACCATTCCAAAGACAGAGATTCAAAAAATAAAGAACAGATGGTAGCATTTTGTTGTTCAATAAGAGCAGAGAAAAACTTTAATTGCAAAATAAAACAAAAGGGTTAGGTTTCGTTGATCCAAAGAAACAACATCGTTGAGAAGAAAAAGCCAAGGGTTTACCAATAGATTGGGTTTGATAATTTATCCATCTAAAATCGATCCTGCAAACATGAAAACCAAACAAACAACAATTAGTAAAATTCAGAGAAAAAGAACATTAAAAAAAAAAAAACTTAGGGTCTACTAAGAATCTTACCATTAAAATTGAGCATCGGAATCTCGAAGGGACGAACAAATCCTTAATTGGGTCGATTTGAGAAAGTGATAATGGGAGTTAGGGTTTCACCTATAATGATCTCAATGAAGCCACAAAGAAATTTGGAAAACTGGTAGATAAAGCTAGGGTTTATTATTAATTCTATAACCGTGTAGATAATACAGCATGAATCTTGTACGGGTGATCTCTTACTCTTAGGTGATTTCTCGGAGATTTAGGGTTAGGGAGTCGATAGAGTGCAGAAGAAAACTGGGGTGATTTAGGGCGAGGGATATTTCTCGGAGATTTGGCATGATTGTGAACACCCAAAACTGGGGTGTACGTTTTTCTAATATGCGGGGCCCACAACGGCGAATTTTGATTGGTGGAAAATTTCTGTGGTGGGGCCGCGAGCTCTAATATTCGAGCTTTGTTCAACTTTCAACGTGGATGAGTTATTTGGTACTCCTATTATTGTTTTATAATTTCTAATGCAGCTAAGTTTACATCCCACATGAAGACACATAGAACAAGAGACCTCTTAGGAGCATATGATAAAATCCTTCTACTTCTATGGATTTATAAGCATACAAAACTCAAAAACTATCACTCCATGCACTCACATCCATTGAATTCTATAGGGTTCGCAGTTCATAAGATTGTAATGATGCACAATTCGAATTAAAAGCGTGCATCTATCTTGTTGTTGTGCAAGAACTTTTTATTCGATCCCAACACACCACAAAACCGATTTTTTAATATTACTTGTACTACCACAATGACCTTCTTCATGCTGGATCTTTCCCAGACCAACTCAGAGGAACAGAATAGAAATTCATATGCATGCACGTGTATATTAACATGTGATGAGATGTTTGTGTACCAGCCCAAACCATAGCTCAATTTGATTTCCTTTCTCTTTTTTCTGCAGCTTGACTCTAGACTCTAGTAGTTACAAACTGTACAACAAATACTTTCTT
>JAJJMA010057567.1:0-10383 GCA_023529015.1 Papaver nudicaule
AGAACTTCTTCTTACTTTTGCCGAAGGAATATAAACTATAACTAAAAGTAGTTTGCCTTTTCATGCTTTTTAGAGTTTTCAGCATGTACTACTTTATTAGTATTCATTAATAAAAGTTCTTTTTAGATTTGATTATTAATGATGCTTGCAATACTTGATTGTTCTACCTCAATCTTATGTATTGCAAACATGACCTTATTCGTTACTTTTGTGATGATTCAAGGTTATGTCTATTTACAAAAGTTAAGCTTTCTCTCACGGTTCAGAAACTTTTGATTATATGATTTTTAGGGTTTCTCACACTAACCAGGGGACTTTCTGTAGATGGTGAAAAATGAGAGAGGGACAAGATTGTCAAAACACTCTCGAAACCATGCCTTATTAAAGGCAATCGTCTATTCAGGCTCATAGCTCGGAGTGCAACCCATTCCATGAGCTCGACAAACTCTCTATGAGCTCTCTCTTATAACTCCGGTGGGGAGGGTAATATCATAGTGCAATACTAATAACCTCACCAACATATTAAACCCATTGATCTGCTTCATGTCGACACCCATCTCGATATCAGAACCAGGTCGCTTAATGGTATACGGTGAAGAGTTAACAGAGACGTATCCTCATGGATTTCCTCTTAATACGACTCAACATACTAGTCTTGATGCAAACCTCAGGAACATTGAAGCTCCAGGCCGGTCCAGAGCTCTCTGAGAGGCATACATCAGCCTAAACAGGCTTAACCAGATCTAATCCCAAATTCAGGATGGTCTAGCCTAACATGGATAAACACGCCATGACTTCAAGTGTGTTGTAGCATAAGCACACACACACCACGACTAAGGCACAGGTTGCCCCAGAGTCGACCTTGGCCAGATGCCAAAGCCATAACGCCACATAACATGGCATTCTGAACCATGGACCACCATGGATTTACAAGAAATTGGTGCAAAGACGCCACAAACCTACTTGGCCTTGGCTAAAATTCAAGGCCACGCCACAAGACGCGGCCACAAACAAACTGGTTGGCCTTGGCCAAAGACCAAGGCCGTGGCGCCATAACTCATGGCGCCATGGAACAAGCGCAAAGCGCCTTAGAAACTTGGCCCTGGCGCCACTACCATAAACCTAGCGCAAGGCGCTTCAAGAACCTGGCCCTGGCCAATGGCCAAGGCCGTGGCGCCAAAAGCCATGGCGCCATAGAACTAGCACAAAGCGCTTTAAACTTAGCCTTGGCCAAGGGCCAAGGCCGTAGCCCCCTGGGCTATGGCGCTATGCACTCCTATGCACTTGCGCCCCATAGGCACTACGATCATATTCGGTGACGCCAATTAGTCATACGACTCTACTTTACTCAACCCAACTACGCAATATCCGCGTATCACTCGAGACATCAAAAAACATCACACGGGGGGATAACTTTAGGGGTATTGGTCTGGCGGTCTACGGCAGTTGAAAGAAACTGATAGAGATAGTGGACAGTTACGAGAAGATGGCGCGAGTGGACATATTCTACACGACTCAAGCAGTTACGGAAACCAACCCATGTCCTCCACTCCTCCACTCTTCCACGACTTCCACCTCTCTGTCGAGAGATCAGGGTGAGTTCAAAACTATAAATAGAGGCTTCCTCTATCTTCCAAGGCAGAACGGCTAGAACACAGAAACAGAAACAACAAAAATATCAGAGCCTCAGAGAAAACACACCTGAGAATCCAAACACGTTTCTAGCCTTGGAGATTTCTAGTCGACTTCACGACGGAGATCTTGAACTCTTACACCCAAAACACATCCTCAACCTTATCTCAAGTTTCTTCGTTGTTTCCCTCCCTAGACCAACCTCTATCCTCTCTGTGACCGAAGCAAGACGTGAACGACCATTTTCTTGGTTTAGGCTCGTCTTGTTCGACTTTGATCTCCGAGCACTACGAAAGTACCCAGAGACGGTACATTGTTTTTGCAGGTAAAAACAGTTGGCGACCACAGTGGGAGATCATTCTCTCGGTTCCAGAAAGTCATCTTAGAATGTCTGGGCTAGGGATAGGGTCTGAAGAACCTCACCCTCACCTCAACACTTTGAACCCTAATAGCCATCACCCGATCAATATCAACTGCAGAAGGGGCGAGAACCCGCCAACACCTCCAACTATAGAAGAAATAGCCCGGCGACAGGATGCTCTCGCTAACCAACAAATGAACATCACGGCCACCTTGATGAAGATTACAGCCTACCTCAAGTCTCTGGCGGAGGAACCACCGAACGCCCCTGGAGTCCCAGCAGTGGAAAGGACCATCACGAGAACGAGGGACGAATCGCCTATGGTCGCACACCACAAGGGCGACAACCAACCAGCCCGAGAAACCCCTCGAGCCTACACCACCCTTTCTTTTCCCAGGTACGACGGAACCGGTCATACACAGACTTTAAAGTTGCTCTGATTCTTAGTCTTTGCACAAACAACTTGTGGGATTAGCATATTAACCCATGTAAGCTCGAGCATACCTTAGTGGTTGTTTGAGCTGGATATATTGTGGTGTTGTCTAAAAAAATTTCAACAGGAGTTAAACGAACACATCAAGACTCAAAGGAGAAGTTGAAGAATTTAAGAAATCAAGATACATCTGGGTTAGATCTTTATTGTATATCTTTTGAATCCATATGTAAATTGGTTTTGTCTCTAAAATTGATAAAGGGGGAGATTGTTAGGGCATTGTCCGGTCAAACCCACTAGCGTTGGTATGTCAAGCTAGTTATCAGTTTTAGGTGTCAAAACACAATTCTTGATTTAGTCTATTATAGTTTAGATTTTGGAATTGGGATATAGACAGAGTAGTAGAGACCTTGAAGACGAATACTGCAATTATAAAGAAGACATCAAATATTCTTCATCTACTAAAGGTTAGTAGGAGTTATGACTTTATATATAATTTCTTTTATTCTGCTTATACTATCTTTCGAAATAGTCGGCTACTTTAGTAGAGATACTAATAGCGATTGAGATTTGTACTCTTGTCTACATAACCTTGAGTTATGTTGGTATGTGTTCCCACCATACTAAGTTTACAAGGTACATGAGATAGATTCAATACATTTTCCATAGCAATGGTTTGCTTGCAAATCACATGTAGGAATCTGGGTGAATCTAAAGGAGTACTCTATAGAAGAGTCCATGGATTATAGCTGAGGGCGGATCACACGTCTAAGTACCGGCCCAGCCCAGAACTTCCAGCGGATCCAGTTAAACCCTAAATCTGAATGACGACGGTTCACGAACCAATTTGTGAACAATGACTTCGGATTTTCCTCCTGAGTTCCAAAAAGTCGATCTGTACGCGTACATGTACGTGAACCACAAATTCAATGTATTTGGTTCGAATTCAGATGGACGGTTCCCGAACCGTCCGAGTGAATATTCTTCGTGATTTTCACGCGGGTTAAACAGCTAACTCTTTATCTCTTAGTTGGACTCGGTTTATCACGAAAATATCTTATGTGGTCCATCTAACGAATCTCAATGAGTCAATAAGATAAAGGTGTTCTCATGGTCATTGGATTTCTATCTTGAAGTGGTTAAGAGCTAACAAACCACTTGGCAGATAAATGTTGAAAAAATTCCAATTGAGATTAACCTAGGGTTTCTTTGTGTGCAAGATAAGTAACGGGCACTTGCTAACTTGTAGGTCAAGAAATCTATTGCTTTATCTCAAAGCAACTTATCTTATTGAGAGCTATAAATAGAGGGTTAAAGAATGAAAACCACAAGCATCAAGTATACGTGAAGTTTCTCTGTGGAATTGATCGTAAACTCTTTGCACTTCAGTGTAAGCTTGTTGTGTTAGTAATCCTCTATTAGGTAGAAGTTCCTATGTGGGAATTACCTAACGACTATAAAGACTTCTCTTGAGAGTTGGGAAGCACATGTAGGCGATAACGTACCTCTGTGGTTGTTATCAGATTAAACTATAACCTTGGTAACCTGATCACGTTCTTGTTTATTCAATAGTCCTTCTCTTCTGCAATAAGGCTATTCAAGAACTGATATAACATACAAGGTTGAAGGAAGCAACATACGACTGCATACGGTGTTGTAAGACCTAGTTATCTCCAGTTGTGTAAGTTTTGTAAGTGATTCTTCTTCGCAACTGAGGTAGAGACAAGTTGGGCATAGTTTACTCGGTTTACTTGTCAGCCCCCGCTTGTAAGTAGATTTCCGTATGACCTGGAGCAATCCGAAGGAAGTCATCTTACATATGTTAAACTGAAGAGGATAGTTCGAAACATACAGTTGATAATTAAGGTTGCAAAGTCGGTATTATTGACATAAGCCTTTAACAACGGTTAAAGAAACTACTAGGCTTGTAAAGGACGTCATCTAGGGGAATCAAGTGCGTGACGATCTGTGGGGGATTTAGAGACGTAAGGAGTGCGACAGTAGCCAATCCACTTGGAGGGTTGGAGTTGGTCTCTGCTACATCCCAGACCGAAGTCTTATAGTAGGCTAGTGTTTGTAGACAGTTAGTACTGTGTGGTGTTCAATCTGGACGAGGTTCCGAGGTTTTCTACAGGTCGTAGTTTTCTCGTTACAAAAATCTTTGGTGTCTTGTGCGCTTTACTTTCCGCATTATATCTCTGATTATTTAATTAAAGAAAACACAATAAGTATGTTATTCGTAAGCGTCGAGTTGATCCATAATCCATCCAGGGGGATTTACTAAAACATGTCTTGAGTTGGACTGATCCTACTCCAGTTATCATATTTGGATATTGATTTTTGAGATCGTCCATATCTTACCATAGGACTCACGAGCCCAAACAAAAAATTGGTTGTATTTCGGTACCCCTGCTTTTTCAGTTTCGAAATCTAACAGTGATATGGCATTCTAGATGTTCATATGTCGAAAATCAAATGTATGATTTCGAACTCTAGAAATCGAGCCAAACAACAATATAGTATTTGAACTCAGAAAAGCAGTATGTCGAGTCTACACAACATAACTGTGAGTCACGATCTCGATTAATTTAGCACATACGAATACGTACTAATCAATCCGACAGAGTCAGACAAGGTAAGTCGAGACACAATACTATGATGGATTTAATCTCGTAATACTGCAGAGAAAACATCATAAACTGCTATTATCCAACTCTTAGGTTTTAGGAAAAACCTTATATCACTTAGAGACGAAGAAGAAAAGAAAGCTCTAAGCAATATATAATTTCATAACTACAACAACAATACCGTAAGCGATATCGTGGAGTTATCTCTTAAGACACATTGATAACAAGTGATCAAGTCATAACGTAAAGCTCAAGCATTTAAGTTATGTTTTGTCTTTTGTAGCACAAGTGTAAAAGATAATGGAATCACGTTATTTAGATTCATGCGAAGCTGAATATCCTCGTTTGCTCTTCGATCTTCTTCGACTCTTCATGTAGTGACTCTAAATCCATCCAACATATTTCACAACTTAAAGCTAACTTAATGAAGTCTTTACCTAACGTGTGTTTCAAGCGGTCGAGTTTTGATCACTAAATTTGACAACTAAGCTTGACATACCAACACTTAGTGAGGTTGACCGAGCCTTGCTCTAACACAAGCTATAATAGCTAAACTTGATCGGCGACTTATAACTCAACCAAATGCTTTATGGGCTTCTATTATAAAGGCTAAGTACTACATAAATGATTCTTTCTTCAGCTATAAGAAAAATTATAATGAATCTTGGTTGTGGAAATGTATTTTGTAGGGATAGTGTATGTGAGGTAGGTAATGATGCATCCATTAACATATGGTCTGACAACTGGATACCAAGTTTGACTAGTTCTTTATAAAGTACTCTAGGAACTAGAACCAACTCTTTAACACTTGTATCTGAATTACCGAATTCAGAAAGTAAGAAGTGGAATCATGGTAAATTTATTTCTAACTTTAATGTCACAATAGCAAATGCAATTCTTATATTTACAAATAGCTTAGGGTCATTCAAACAAGACAAACTTAGATGGACCTTAACTGCGCATGGATAATTTAATGTCAAGTCTATATATGAAAAACTGCACTACTCTTTATTAGATTCTATCAGAAATAAGCGTATAGATAGCTTTTGGAAAGCCTTATGGAAAATGAACTTGTCTCAAAGAATAAAAATATATCTGGAAATGCATTACCAATTAGGAAAAAATTGTGTACATTCATGGCAGAGATTGATAGTCACTACATTTTTTGTAATCATCCTCTGGAAACGGTAAAACATCTATTCTTTGAATGCTCTTATGCCAAGTCTCTTTGGATGCTTCCCCTTTTAGTAACTGCAGTTTACACTTTTAATTCTGAGAATCCATTCTTGGAAATATACACTGATTGGTTTGCAGGAAAAACCAATAATTTCGATATTGAAACAACAAGTCAGCAACAACAATTTGTTGGATGATATGGAAAAAACGTTAATGCAGAATCTTCCAGGATACCACTAAATCCAGTCTCAAAACTGCAATAGTAATACAGAGCCACATCAACTTCTGTAACTTAACACCTATCACTAACCCCTCTCCTGATATCAACCAAAAAGCCACAATTACTACTATAGATAAAATCTGGTTTGCATCTTTAGCTAACCAACATAAAATAAATTGTTATTCTTCTTGGAAAGCTAATATGAATGGCACAAGGTTTGGTCTCATTTTGCGTTCTTGTGTAGGGTCAACTAGCGCAACTAGAGCTGATACAATCCTGGCAAGCTTTGCGGAAGAGGCAGAAGCTCAAGCTTGGTTAAAAGCGGCAAAATGGGCAAAAGAAACATGATTTCACAAAAATTGGGTGGGCGACTACAAAAGACTAATTGATTTTGCTATGGGAAGACCAAGATGTAGTGACTAAATCCATGAAGATTTTGAGGACTTGCATGAATTTTTTGGTTGTTTCTTTTGTTCATAGAGTTGCAGACACTCTAGCTAATTAAAAGGACTAGGAAACATTCAATTACTCTACAAAAATGCAATGGCATGCCTACCTTCCATCTGCAATCTCTTTTTTTGGATGCCAATTCTAATTGCTCTCCTAGAGCGGCTAGTAATACAACTGTTTTATCCTTAAATAACAGTACTGCTTTAATTTCTTATAATATAACGAGTAACGATGGTTTGTCAGAGGTTAATCCTATTGCACATGATCAACCATCAATCATCCATCTCTGTTGTAACCTTTTTCTGTTTGGTAACCTACCATTTAATTCTAAAACAAAAAGGTACCGAACTATGTCCATACAAAGTATTGGTGAGTTCTTACTATTAAAACCTTACATATGACTAAAATGGATGAAACAAGTTTTGAACGGGTGATAATTCATGAGCATTTGAACTCTTGAGAAAAACTCATGATGTGCATACGCACAACAAGTCCTAATTAGTATAATATAGTTATAATGAAGCGATCACAATGCTTTTCCGTGCCCTATGAATATAATTACCCATATTTTTTACACATAATTTGGTTACAGACAACAAAAAAAAGAGAAGCGGTTTTTTTTTTTTTTTGATTGTATCTGATTGGAGTCATCAAAGACAAGTAGCTCAACAACTACAAGTATGGTTAATTTTGGTAAGCACAAATTCTCTGAACTCCTTCGTGTCAGCAACACTAATTCGTGAAGAAGCCTTTCGAGATTGCAGAAAGCCTAAGGAAACCAAACATTGCTTTGCCCCTGAAATTGTGAAATTTGTCAATGGTATCTTCTGGACATCTCGCATCTTATGCCGGAAGGCTATAACGAAGATGTTGCTCACAGAAGCTTATCAACTGCAGCATTGTGAAATAAAGAAATAAATTTTTGCTTTTTAAAAAAAAAACTTTGATTTGTTAGCTACATGTTTAATGTTTAATAAGGATTAACCTGTCCGGAAAGGAAAGCAAGTTACCTTTTCAGCTTGCTAACTTGCTTTGAAACATCTCCACTACACCCCCAGAGATTATTAGATCTTATGCACCTTGATTTAAAATTACTCCTAGGTATTTATCAGGAAATTGTGATAAAGGCATTTGAAACACACTTGCAATCGATTGCCTTCTTGCTTCAGTAACACCCCCACAAATACTTTGATTTCTCTTTGTTTACTACTTAACCAGATGACAACTGATAAGCAAGAAGTAAATTCCTCAGTCTCCAAGTTTCTCTTGTGACCATTGCAAAAGATAAAGACATCATCTGCAAAAAAAAATTAAAAAAATGAGATGGTTGTATTCCACTCTTGTTAACCATTGTTGTTATTCTTCCATTTGCTACCGTGTTAGCAATATTTCTATTTAGTACCTCCTCGGCCATGACAAAAAGAATGGGTGAAAGACGATCACCATGTCTTAACCCCCTTCCAACAGTGGAAAACCAGCTGGACCACCATTCACTAGCATTGATAATTTTGCAGATTTGAATAGAGTTTCCATCCATTTGACACATTTAGTTGAAAAACCAAATTTTCCCATTACCGCAAACAGATTTCCCAACTAAGAGAATCAAAAGCTTCAGTTATATCAAGTTTCAAGCCTACATTACCAACTCTTCTTTTAACATCAAGTTCATTCACCATTTCAGATGCTAGCACAATCTGATCTTGAATACACCTTCCTTTCACAAATGGACTTTGTTGAGGTGAAATCACCTTAGGCAACAAGTCTCCAACATTGTAGTCCTGATTTTAGTAAAAAAATTGAATCCAAAATTAGCTAAACCAATAGGTCTAAATTGATTCGCCTTCATTGCTCCTTTTACTTTGGGAAGAAGAAAAATAAAGTTAGAATTCATACTCTTAAGAATGAAACCTTTGCACCAACAGAATGGAATCTTCACTACATCCTCACTACTAACACTGCAAGCATATCTGTAGAAGAAACTAGGGAATCCATTTGGACCTGGTGCATTGTATCAAATATTGCTCGTCTTATTTCTTCAGCTCATGGCAAACTTTCCAATCAGTTGCAACACTTGGAATAGCTTCTAGAATGTCCTCGTGTATTTGAACACGTTGAAATCTAAATTTATTTTCATAGTGACTCAACCAGCAAATCAGAAATTCCATTTGCATTATTGATTATCACTCCCTCATCATCCTCAAGTTCAGCAATTACATTATAACTCTGTATAATCTTAATTTTTGTATGAGAACTTTGTGTTAACTGCTGCTCCTTTAATCCATACAAAGTATTAGTAAGTTCTTACTATTAAAACCTTTCATATGACTTAAAATGGATGAAACAAGTTTTGAACTGGTGATGATTCATGAGCATTTCAACACTTGGGAAAAACTCATAATGTGCATATGCACAATATAAAAGAAGTCCTAATTAGTATAGTATAGCTATAATGAAGCAATCACAATGCTTTTTCGTGCCCTATGAATATAATTAGCCATATTTTTTACATATAATACGGTTACAGACAACTAAAAAGAAAAGAAAAGAAGAAAAAAATAAACTGATTGTATCTGATCGGAGTCATCAAAGAAAGTAGCTCAACAACTACAAGTATTGTTAACTTTGGTAAGCACAGATTCTCTGAACTCCTTCCGTGTCAGCAACACTAATTCGTGAAGAAACCTTTTAAGATTGTAGAAAGCCTAAGAAAACCAAACATTGCTCTGCCACTGAACTTGCTAAACTTGTCAATGGTATCTTCTGGACATCTCGCATCTTATGCAGGAGGGCTACAACGAAGATGTTGCTCATAGAAGCTTATCAACTGCAATATTGTGAAATAAACAAATAAATTTTTGCTTCGAGTTTGTATTCCAGGTGATAAGCCCTGTCAACAGTCATGCATTGTACTATGGTGTGTCCTACTGATGCAGGAGCATAAAAGATGGGCTGATTCCAAAGTGCATGTATTAGACTTCTCACTTCTCTTACTGCTTCATTACAAATTTCCTTGAGGCTAATTTATATGGGGCTCATGGACCTAGATTTAGATGATTCAGGGACTAAGTGTCATACATAAGAGGTCTAATAAGTCCATCGATTGAGTCCATATGCAACCAGCAAATCAATAGTGTGAAAGACGGAGTTTATATAAAGGTGGGAAGTAGGACACGTGAAAGGTTTCAAGAATAAGGTGTCTAGATCTTGTAAAAAATGGGTAGAGTAATGCTGTTGCTTCCAGTGTGTGCCCAAATGTTGCTAAGCACTAACTGAGGCTAAAATATACCTTCTATGTGGTAATTCATTATACTAGTAATGAAGAAATAAATTAAGAGAGAAAACAAATACCAGCTGCGGATTGTCAGCCTTCAGTTGTTTGTTATCGACCACCACCTCTCTCCCATCAGAGCTGTAAGTCACGAGAAGTGTAAATAATTAAACTGACCAAAAAACTTAAAATAAGCACACATCCAAGAAAGGGAAA
>JAJJMA010057567.1:10393-25037 GCA_023529015.1 Papaver nudicaule
ACTTACCTTATCGCCACAAAAGTGACACACACATCTTGTACATCATTTGAGATTGAAGCTGAATAACCAATAGGTTTGATGATCTTGGTAATGGAACATGGGTTGGATAACCTTTCCACTTTCTGCTGATCATCCCCTGTCCGTCCTTCACCATCTCCCACCCCATTTTGAGCATCTTCCTTCTTAAACCTCTTGACATTTCCAGATTTTCTCCTTTTTGCTCCTGTAAAACGATTACTCTGAGTATTTTCATCAACATCTACTTTTGGAAGCTCAACACTATGACCTTCTACCATGTCAGAAGTCCTCATATCAGCAAAATGTATAGAAACCTTCCCAGTCTCAGAATTTAAATTGTCTGTGGGGGTTTTCTCTCTGAGCTCATAAGCTTTGGAAGACCCATTCCCATTCTCAGTTTGTTGGGCAGTTTTTTCCATATTGTTAGCATCCTCATTCTTAAACCCACCTTCATTCTTCTCATTCCCTTTCGATTCACCATAAACTGATTTACTTGCAACCCTATGACGACGAGGACGAATCGAAGGTCTTGAACTATCAACAGCGGGAGATGTCAACGATTTTGGCTTACGTCCTGGCTTAGAACCAGACACAGTTGAGGATGATGGCGTACGCTGTTGTGTCTTCTTGGGTTGAGACAAACTACCCTTGCGCTTCCTCTTTCTCCCTCTCGAACCTGATTTTAAACTACAAACAAACAATCGAACACAAATAAATACCTACAGCACTGAAATGCAAACCGAAAAACAAATTACAAAGAGTTCAAAAGAGAGTTAAAGTTTAAACACCTTTCTTCAAATGCTTCAACTACATCAACACATGCTTGTAAGTTTTCAATAGGTTCCCATGTATTTGATGACTCGGGCCAACCTCGCCTAACACAAGTACAAACAAAACCAGGTTTCAAATTCTTACTGAAAACTCGAAATACATAGAAAAATATTAAAAAGCTTTGATTTGTTAGCTACATACCATTTTATGTAATATAAAGTTTGCCCCTTTTCCCGAACAAATTCAACATAAAGAAAAAATACAGAAAAAAAAGTTAGTTAAACTTAAATTAGGGTTTGCAGAAATTGAAATAAAAGAGTATAATTGTTACCTTGCGAACTTTTTTCCTTCTCACATCTTCGATCTCATAAAACCCTTCATCAAGTTTAGGTGGGTCTGGTTGCTCATCGTTCTCTCCTTCCTCTTCTTCGTCTTCTTCTTCCTCAGCATCTTCACCATCAACAGGACCCTCTTGTTCTTGATGCTGTTGTTGTTGAGTATGATTTTCATGATTTTCTTCTTCAGCATACTCTACTCCCTCTTCTTCTTCCTCCTCTTCATTTTCGTCTTCATCTTGTTGTTGTTCCAATTCTAACCTAATCTCAGACTCATCAGAATCTTCTTCATCACCGGTACTACTCTTATGTTCTTCTTCTTCTTCATCGTCAACACTTACTCCAGTGAATCTCCTCCATCCTCCTCTTCCTCTACCTCGCATCTTACCCTACTCTCTCAGTCTCTCTATCTTTCGCTCTTTTTCTTCCTTACTTTTTTTCAAAAACGGATTTCCTCTCTTAAGATACATACAGTGAAAAAGAAGCGAAGGAAAAAGTAGATTTGTAGGGGGATTTGTGTCGCCGTGTCGTCCTTTACCTAAGCTCACGTACCCGAGGGGACCACCTCTTCGGTGGTCAAGACCGACACGGAGATATATTGAGATAGATACCGGGCCGGCCTTGATCGGCAATTCAGCACCATAAGGGATACGTACGACTTGTACCTTGAACAGATTGACCTCGCCGGACTTTCGATCCCTAAACAGGTTCAGTTCCATAGTCCATGTTCACCAACATGCGTCAGTGGATCCAACGAGCTAGCTCACTCGATAGGCATGTGTGTATGAGCCAATTGTAGTCAATTTCAGATTTTGGATTCATTTCAGTTTTTTTTTTTTTTTTTTTTAATATGAAAGGTTATATTAAAGGTTGGATTGAAGCCACTACCTAGGTAGCTAGGTAAACAAATAAAGAAAATTTCCCCCCCACCCCGATACAGACGAGTTTCGAACTTAGGTTACTGGTATCACCATTCACCACCTAACAACTTTACCACTGTACTACAACGACATCTGTCGGACTCGTATCAGTTAAAATTTGGACATTTGGAAAATTATATCTCTTGGAGAAACTCGGTAAAATTTCAAGGTATATTTGGAGTTATTTTTTTTTTTTTAAGTTATGCTTTTAACGTGTGTTTGCTAGATATTCTGCATATTTTATACTTATTGAATTCAAAATGAAATTTTCTTTACTAAGCATATGGTGTCAATTTCTCCTATTTATGCTTCAAAAATATCAAATAAGTAACATTTAAATTTACACTTGAATCTAGTGTTTATTCCAATGATAACGAAGCGATATAGGTAAAGATAAACTAAGTAAAAAGCAAAAAAATATTATACCTAGTTGTTGATGGTGGATTTTGTACACGGGATAAAATCGTAAAACAACATTGGTGCACTGTTTCACACGATGGCCATCAATAAGTTCAGCATACAAAGTAGTGGGTTCAGTATAAGCCCATGTTCGAATGATGAGTCTTTATAATTACCCAACAAAACATAGTGGGACACCCTTTAGCCAGGAGAGCAGGACTACTGCAAAGACTCTGGTCAGGAAAAGGTAATCATGGGTACATGAAGCCCCTTTGACACCAATTATTGATGGTATGGGCTATGGCAGGGGTCGTCACCTGGTAAGTCCATTTGAACCAGAAGAGTGGGACTAGTTACAGAAAATGCTTTGGCCAGTCTATGGACAAGTTTAAACAGGCAACATCAGCCTTTGGCCACTTGGCCATACCTGTTCTGGGTGGTGCCAGCCTATGGCATGCTTTGGCCACTTGGTCGTGCCCGATTAAGGAAATGCCAGCCTATGGCATAGCTTGGCCAGACTATGGCCAAACCTGAAAGGATCTGGCCTCCTTGGCCACTAGGCCAAACCAATAAGGATGGCGTTGGCCTCCTTGGCCACTAGGCCAAACCAATAGGACGGTGTTGTCCTTCCTTGGCCACTAGGCTAAATCAACTAAGGATGTCGCTGACCTCCTTGGTCACTAGGCCAAATCAACTAAGGATGGCGCTGGCCTCCTGGGCCACTAGGCCAAACCAAATAGGACGGCGCTGGCCTTCCTTGGCCACTAGACCAAACCAAATAGGACGACGCTGGCCATCCTCGGCCACTAGGCCAAACCAACAAGGATGGCGCTGGCCTCCTTGGCCACTAGGCCAAACCAAATAGGGCCATCCTTGGCGCTACAAAACCAGTCTTGGCCAAAGGCCAAGGCCATGGCGCCACATCCGTCCAGCCTTGGCCAAAGGCCAAGGCCAAAGCCATGCCATCACGACATGGAGTTACTAAACCAGCCTTGGCCAAAGGCCAATGCCATGGCGCCATGCACCCATCCATGGTGCCACATCCGTCCAGCCTTGGCCAAAGCCATGCCATCACGCCATGGCGTTACTAAAACAGCCTTGGCCAAAGGCCAAGGCCATGGCACCACGCATCCATCCATGGTGCCACATCCGTCCAGCCTTGGCCAAGGCCATGCCATCACGCCATTCGTTCATGACGTTACGAAAACCAGCCTTAGCCAAAAGCCAAGGCCATGGCACCATGCATCCATTCATGGCGCCACGTCCGTCCAGCTTTGGCCAAAGGCCAAGGACATGGCACCACACCCAAGGCCATAACGTTATATCCACGCACGTTTTAATAAAGGCTAAGCATAGTCCATGTTCACACACTCATGGTCATACGACATTGTCATAGCCCAAAGCACCGCAGTACAACATCTGCGTTTCTACACGAGATATCAAAACATCACACAGGGGGATAACTTTAGGGGTATTGGTCTGGCGATCTACGACAGTCAGGAAGAAACTGATAGAGATGATGGGCAGTTATAGAAGATGGCGCGAGTGGACATGTTCTACACGACTCTAGCAGTTACAGAAACCAACTCATGTTCCCCACTCCTCCACTCTTCCACGACTCCCACCTTCTCTGTCAAGAGATCATGGTGAGTTCAATACTACAAATAGAGGCTTCTTCTATCCTCCAAGGCAGAACAACTAGAACACTTGAAAAACACCAGAACCTTAGAGCAAACACCTGAGCATTCAGAACACTTCTAGCCTTGGAGATTTTCAGTCACATTCACGATGGAGATCTTGAACCTTTACACCTAGAAACACACATTTTCACCTGATCTCAAGTTTCTTTCATTGTTTCCCTCCCTAGATCAACCTCTATCCTCTCTGTGACCGAAGCAAGACTTGAACGGCCATTGACTTGGTTTAGGCTCGTCTTGTTCGATTTTGATCTCGAGTAGTACGAAAGTACCCAGAGACGGTACAGTGGTTTTCAGGCAAAAACACTAGGTAAAAGAATTAGCAATTAGCGCGCGCAAGCGCACCATAGGAATAGAAAAAGACACAATAAAAATACTTACGTGAAAGATCAACAACAGAAGAAGGAGCGGACTCGAGATTAGCAATACCAAGAACCAGGTGCTCCACCAGAGCCTTGCCCGCAACAGTAGAAAGCCTGGAGTTGGCAGCGGATAGAGAACTAGGAATAAAACCATTACTAGCTTTAGCGTTAGCAGTAGCATCCTGCTGAAAACCCGCCAGAATAGGTGCACCCCTCTCCGAGGCCTTCTTTGAAGCAGAAACCGCAGCGGAACGAGAATCGTCACCCCTCGACGTTGCAGGCTTCACTTGTCAACCTTCACAACTTTTGCAGGAGGAGCGTTCTTCGAAGATTCCATGATTTTCCGAGTTCTACAAAGATCCATGTAAGCAGGAGAATCATCAACACGCGGATGCTTCGAGCCCTACAAAAAGAAAGATCAAAATAAGGTGAAAGAAGGAGCGTCAACAGCAGGATCCATACAGAAACACTGTTAGATCTACGGCGGGGCCTATGCACTAAAGGTAAATCTCCAGGATCTGAAAATTCATTATCAAACGAATAGCCCATGCAAGACGAAGAAGCACCAGCGCTAGACGATTATCGAGCGGAGCAAGCAGCAGCCTGGAAAAGCAGACACAAGTCAGCGACACAGAACAAAGCAAGTGGCGTAGGAAAATACCAAAAAGAAGAATGTAGAGCCGAAAACGTACCACCCAGTCAAAAGAATAAAAAGTATTAACCGCGCTATCAGAGGACGAAGACTCCTCCCCGGTATCAAGCCCTAACTCGCTTATATTTTTATCATCGATATCGTTATCTGTTACTACTAATTTATCCCATAGTATACTAACTATCAAAATACTGTAAATGAACATTAAGCTAAGCATATCAAGGACCCTCGTTGCCGACACTTCCTAAGTACATAGTAGCAAGTCTGTAGAATTCACCGAAGCCCTTTATGACATGTTAAAATATTGACTGAATATAAACTACAAACTACTGATTAAAACCATTATGGTGAGATTCATAGTTAATGTTGACAGTGAACATAATAATATAATAAGGTTCGGCATTTGGGGTGCTTTCATCCTTGGGGAGTAAATCTGAGTAGCTTTATTGCTTGATTAGTGAATTACAATGGTGTATCACTAAGCTAAGATATACTCATCTTGAAATCCTTTTCTGCCTATAATATCTCTCCTTGAATGGTCGCTCCCTTTCTTCTTAGATAAGGGGGGATATTTATAGTAGTTTCAAGGGATGAATCTTCTTTTTTACCTATAGTTTCTTCTAACGTTTGATGGTCTTCGTTGTTAGCTTGGACTTCGTGCACCGCCTTGGTTGTTCATTCCGTGGGGACACCTCTTTTGTTGAGTTTATCTTTGCTACCATATTCTCACGGTATATTTGATGTTCCAATACTTATCCCCTTCGTTGTTTCACACCGTCTTCTTGTCCATGTCGACACGTGTTTCTTTCCTTTTGTCATAGCGTAAAGTGTTGAAGTGACAACTGCAAAACGCGTTTGTCCCGCCTAGGCCTGCCGAGGCTATGTCCATCCTGACCTTCGGTTTTCATCATACCTCTTGATGAGATAAATCTATTGGGGATCGTTTTCGTACTTCGTCTCCGTTTTATTAGCATGCCCCTGGTCTTCAGATGGTGCCACGTATCCGTCGTTAATTATGTATTAACAGTTTACCCCTTTTTTTAGGGTTGTTTTTTTGATGTCTTCTTTATAATCTCTATCTTCGTCTTAAAGGTCTCTACTACTTTGTCTATATCCCAATTCCGAAATCTAAACTCTAGTAGGCTAAATCAAGAATTGTGTTTTGACACCTACAACTGACAACTAGCTTGACATACCAACGCTAGTGGGTTTGACCGGACAATTCCCTAATAATCTCCCCCTTTGTCAATTTTAGTGAAAAAAACAATAATACATATGGATTCAAAAGATATACAATAAGATATACAATAAAGATCTAACCCAGATGTATCTTGATTTCTTGAATTCTTCAACTTCTCCTTTGAGTCTTGATGTGTTCGTTTAACTCCTGTTGAAAAATCCGTAGACAACACTACAACATATCCAGCTCAAACAAGTTCGAGCTTAGATGGGTCAATATGCTAACCCACATGTTGTTTGTGCAAGGAGTAAGAATCAGAGCAACTTTAAAGTCCGTGAACCAAAACTTTTAAAGTGATTCTACTCATTCTTGATACTAAGCTCCCCCTTAATCTTTATACCTCTTTTTTGCCAGATTGGTATGAAGCCCAATATTTACTCCCCCTTACTTGATACTTTGAAAAAGTACATAAGTAAGCAATACGGTATTCTCCACTTATGGTTGTGAACCACAAGAACAAGAAACCATATGATTATCCCCCTATTTGTCACAAAAATATGACAAACCAGTTGAGACTCGGGTTTCAAGCCTATAAAGATAGTCAAGTCAAGGATGTACTCGCATATCAAGTTTATGATGACATAACTAGGAAATCATAACGAAGATCTCGAAGTTGATTCGTGGCGGATGATCGGGAAGCATATAGTGAGGAAGAGATGAACTTCTCACTGCTATCTGGTCGACGTTCTGTGTATGGAGTGGCTCAGTGATATAAGCTCCAACACTATGGTTCTTCCACCATCTCTTATATTTAACCTTAGTGACTGCATAATAGAGTTCATGGCCTAGATCCACAATCTCTCTGTCTTCAACTGATTGTAGGTATGAATGATCTGCTGGAATTACAATCATTAGCTGCCTCTGGAATCTCTCAGCCAAGTAACAACTAGTTGTTGTGTTTGGGTTTTCTAGATCAAAAAACACAACTCTCCTGACGGATAACTGATATGCGATGTCATAACGATCTCCCAAAGAATACACACTATCTTTCCATGGTTGCCAATTACAGCTCATTCTTATGTCGATTTGTTCTCTTGCGACGGAGCCCAAATGTTTGTGGGCATCCTTTTGGCCTCCTTTTTTTAATCTCTCTTCCTTGACTTAATATTTTCCTTCTTGAACAGACAAATCTTTGGGAAAACATCACGGTGTCCTCCACTCGGTGTCGAACAAAGTAAAGGTTGCAGGTTGTGGAAGTAGTAGTAGTAGTACCAATACTCAAGAACCATAACCATGCCATCAAAATTCTTACTACTACACGAAGACCACTCGTCAAGATATTTATAGGTTTTCCCAAGGATGTTATACCCAATCCTAATCCCCAATTGTAAATCCATCGAACCCAACATTTATCTACTTTTCCGGTAGAATTCACAAGAACAAAATGACCGAAACACCAAAGAAAGAACATTCGTGTCAAATGATCTGCACATTGAGTATTGTCCATGTCTCTTTTACTTAAAATGTAGGTTCTCAAGGTACCGCAGGATATTTGGTTAGATTTACGGTCCCATTTACCAATGTCGAGCAAATCTTGAAAATATATATGATCCATATCAGCATATTTCATTCTATCCGGCAACTGCGGTATAAGTAGTCGACGTTTTGAAAGTCACCAGTGGGAATGCCAGTTAACATGTACCAATCTACTAGAAGAAGCCCAAGCTCAAACTCCTTAAAATGAAAGCTCTTGATTTTCGTCCACCATCTCTCGGATACGGCTTCCACTAAGGCTCTATCCCCATTGGCGAATTCAAACTCGAAAATACTAGAAAACCCGCAATTATCACAGTATCGTTGTGCTACAAGATTGTTTTTCACCACAATTTGATATAACATATTTATCTCTTTGAAACTACCTCTAAAGTTGGATTCCCGATTCAAAGCCAAATTATCATTACATCTATGTAGCACAACAAGTAGGTTTTTCCCTGATACTACCTCATAGTCTTGCACAACACTCATGCTACAATCAATAACGAAGAAAATTGAATCAATCACAAGACAAGATTATATGAATTATCACATACATGATGATAACAAAAAATCAAGTTTTCCCACAAACTAATCATACAAATTTGATATAATTTCATCGCAATTAATCAAACTTCAAATCATTTTCATCACAAATAATCAAAATCAACCCTAAATTAAACCCCAAAAATTCTAAATATCAATTTCATCCAGGGAGTTTGATCACATATCATCTAATCATCTAACTAATCTAATATGAAGCCTCAATTTCATCAAAATACAATCAAAATCAAAAATCAAGAAAAATAAAAACCTAAAGTTTAAAAATCATACCTTAATCACAATTGTGGATGAAAATGAGTGAAACTTGGGGCAAATGATAGAGAATTGAATTTGGAACAAACCCATGGAGGGAATTAACCAAAAACAATCTACAACCGAAGATATTAGACATGCATTTTGGGGTTTATGTGAAGAAGAAGAAGAGAAGGAAAAGAGAGATAGGGGAAAAATGGTTCCTGTCGATTTTTGTAGCAGATTTCTGGATGGTTCAATGTTTTTCAACGCATTTGACTGGTCAAAATTGAATGGTTCAACGTTAAATGGAATATTCTTGGAACGCTGAATGGTTTAGCGCTTGGCGCTGTATGGTTCAATATGGACGTCTAATCTAGAAAGGCGATAAGAACTGGGTGGGTCTCCTATCTGACGTGGCTGTCTAATTTATTTTTTTTGTGTGGATTGAACCATAGAGGAAATTACAAAGGATTGTTGTACCCATTGGTTACTCCTGCTAGGCCTAGAGGAGAGTTAACCAATTCAATAGCTACATTACTAGATAAGGAAGAGAAATGCTTAAAGAAAGGAATGGATGCCATAAGACTAAGCCTAATGGCTAGGGAAGTGATATTCGACCAAGTCCTAGGTTGTTCCGGAAAAAACACAACTTAGAACTACCGCACCGAAGTACTTCGCGGCCTCCTAGAATTGCTGCAGCGTGCCGCCCTTAAAACATCATACAGTGCAACTTTTTCTTGGTCCAGCTTAAAGTGTAGTGTTGGGTCCGTGTATTCTACACGTTTCGATCAGTCCGAGCTGAGACAAATGTGGCGGTTTTGGTTTTGGTTGATTGCGTTGGTTTTGATTGCATTTATTTTGATCTTGATTTTGTGTGATATACTAATTGTTTAAAAGGGTTTCTTCTTTCTTCGCAGTTTTTCTTTTATAGGTGGAGATCGGTGTAGGGGAAATCTTTCGCAGCCATGATTACAAGGTATTTTTCTCGTTACTCATATCCGCAGATCTTTTACATATATTGTTAACACAGTTTTACTTTTCCATATAACTTGTTTAGACCTGTTGGACACACTACAGATGAGAAAATTCCCTTTGGGATATGGGATATATATAGCAATATTCTTGTTATTTTCTGTTAGTAGTAGTGAAAATAAAAATCCGATCAACTTAATTCTGTTTTTTGGTACTGTTTCTTCTAGATTTTTGTTGGGTCTGATTTGCATCAGCATCTTGGATTCTCTGGATTCTCTAAATGTTTCTCTTGATGGGTCCCATTACTGGTTGTCTACACAACATCTGATAATAATCTTGTTTTTTTTTTTGTTTCCTTTCACAGTTATTTTTTTTTGTTCAATTCAAAGTTCTCTGCAGAGAACCCCATCAGGGATACAAGACGACGATGATGGAGTTTTTAATAAACAAATGAGAAACGACGACAAGTATCCAAATAGACAGTTACCCACTTATCAGCAAAATGATGAAGGTGCCTCATCTGGAAGCAATATCTCTCATCCTTCCTCAGATGATTGGACAAGTTCCGAGTACGAAAGTAGTGACGAGGAAGTGTCAAGCTGGCATGAAGTTAATGGTGACAAGGGAACTAAGGATGCTGGAGACAAGGGAACTAAGGATGTTGGAGACAAGGGAACCAAGGAAGCTGATGTCGAGGAGTCGAAAGAAGCTGATGTTGTCAAGAAATCGGAAGAAGCTGATGAAGACGAGGCAATAAAGGAAGCCTATGGGGAAAATTGGGAATGTGCCCCAAAATCGACCACTGAGTTGGGGATGTGCCCCAATATTCAGAAGTTCGGTAATCCGCCCCGACATAACAGTTTCCGTCCCAAAGTCAATTTATCGTGATTGACCAGTCAAATTATCGGCAAATGATATCTCACCATTTCGCTGAAAGTACTAATCTAACCCTTTGGTTACGTGTCAATATCAGATTGTTTTAGATCCAAAACCTTTGAACGGTGAGAGATGGAAACACGCGTATTGCCAAAACACCACAAATCTCTCTATCATTATCGTGTATCTCCCCTTCCTTTTCCATTTTCATTGTTTCCCTTTTCCTTTAGAACAGAACAGTGAGTGAAGAGAGAAAAGAAAAGGTCGAGCGATGATTAGGGTTTCCATTAGATGGGTCTATTAGGTTAGGTTTTGTGCTGATTAGTTTCTGCTTGAAGTTTTTGTAAGATTACGTCTTTTAGGTTAGGTTTTGGCAGTACTCACCAGTTAGGGTTTGTTGCAGAAGAAAGAAAACTTAAATCGAGCATCAATGGGTCTTCGAAGAGAGTAAGTTTTTTGAACCCATGCTTTATTTATCTTAGTTTTTAGTATATCATATGTTTAATTCTGTTGATTTACTGAAATTAAATTTAGGGTTCTTCAAATTTGGTTTTTATTTTATTTTATTTCAAAGAAGTCTACCATGATTTCTGTCTGATTTAGATTATTTTTGTTTTTGTACATACACAGGAGGGTATTTGAAAGAAGATTTGTTGTGTCTGTGATCAATGGTAATTATGAAGGGAAGAAAATGTATTTTGAAGAAGTGAAGGGTGATAGTATTAGCTTAGATATTTTTAAAGAAATGGTGAAGAATAAACTGATGTCTATTGGTTTGAAGTCTGATATGGGTGTGGGAATATTCTGGGATTATGATAGAATTGAATCTGATCTAGACTTCTTTGAAATGTGGAATGATTGTAAGGAAGATGAGTTGGGTGGGTATGCTAAAATAGAAGTTGCTATTCTAGATCCTAATGGTGAAATGGCTGTTGTTGATGATGATATGGATGATGTTGGTGCTGTTATTGGTGCTGCTGGTAGTTGTGTTTCCGATCCTAAACCAACATTGGTTGTTAGGCACAGTCCTAGACTATTAGAAAAGGCTAGCAAAAAGGGTGAAACCTCTAAAAATCCTAGAAGGCTACAGTTTGAAGATGTTGTAGTGGATGAAGAGTTATTGAACCAACCATCTACACAGTCAACTAGATTTGTAGTTACAAATTATGATGACGATGAAGAAGAAGAAGTTAATCTCACCAATGCAGACATGGATGAGTGTCATCCAGTTGATTGTCCTTTACCTAGATATGTATCAAGCGAAGATGAAGGATATTCATCGACTAAGAATATTGTCGGGTTTACTATGTTAATTAGTACTTCATTTTTTAAATTTAACTTAATCTTTTTTATTTTCAGTTAGTATATTTTTTTTCAAATCAAACCTTTGAATTAATATTGGTTGTTGGATTCACCAACATGACACGTGGCGCAAATCTGAAGCCTTGAGAAATTTGATAAATCTGAAAATAAAGGGTAAATATGGTATTTTAACACGCCAGACGGTTTAGTTACATTCCCACGATTAAATGACACGTGTTAGCATCTGAACGCAAAGGGTAAACCGGTCCATCATTTCGCACGTGTAAGTTCACATGCTCACCAAATTGACTTTTTAACAGATTTCTTAACGGTTGGGGCAGATTACCGAACTTCTGAATATTGGGGCACATCCCCAACTCAGTAGTCGATTTTGGGGCACATTCCCAATTTTCCCAAGCCTATAACACTGATTCTGAAACTGCGGGCGTGAAAAAAGTAGTAAGTTTCAGCATCTTTTTCCTTTTCATGAATACAACAAACATCACTCTTGCATCCCCAAACTTTATCTTTTTACCTTCATAGTTATGTCCAGATGATGTATAACGATAATGGGGTTTGCAGGTCAAAGATGCGACTCCGAAAGGTAGAGAGGCAGCGTTTCGTTTATCATTGAAGAAGTTCCAGGGTAGGGCGCCAACATTGCAGATCTGGAGACAGTCTTGGTCAGAGAGAAAAATTACAGGTAGAGCTTGGCTCAATATGTACGGGTACTTTGACAAGGATAAAGGTTATGGTGGGTATGGAGTTATTCTACGCAACAACTTGGCATGTCCTATAGCTGCTGCAAATTTTTTCACTCGAGAAAGAGGAGGATCACAATTTTTTCAAGTGTTGTTTGGACTAAAAACTGGTCTTAAACTTGCTGTCGCTCATGGGTATCTCCGTCTTGTTGTGCATTGCAATGTGCAAAAAGCTGTTTGTTTCCTTGGCTCGTCAAGTTTGAAAACAGTTGGTTCTTGCTGGTCAGGTGCTTGCAGCAGCGATGCAAAGGAAGATGGCATTTGCAAGGATTGTACAAAAATCTGGGTGCCAGTTAAGGGTGCAACTTTTGACACTTTAGTACCTGTCATCAAGGAGCTTAGAGAAGGAGAGGTACCTCATTTTCAATTTTCAAGGGTTTCTAGAGATGAAAATCAAGCTGCGTATTTTTTGGCAAAAATGGCAAAAAGGAATGCACGTAAACGTCCTTTTAAGAAACCAGAGGAGATCAAACTTGCTGACTTTCCTCCTAAGCTACAAACAATCCTTTGGAATAATGCTTTTGGTTGTGACACCATATATTCTCATTCACTCAGGAGGTCACTGATGGCTTCCCGATAAATTATGTGCAGACTTGAGCAGTCTGTTTTCTGCTTGTTTTCTGTGAGTGGTGTTTTTTTCTTTTCTTCTAATGTTGTATTTATGGTCTGGTTAATGTACAGAATCTGATGTTTCTTTTGGGATTCAATTTTCCAGCTAACAAGAAAATCTGCTGATCTCTGGTTTCTTCTTATACGTCCGATTTAGAATTTCTCCAATCCTGGGCAACATTAAATAAGACTTGGAGATTGAAATATAAGAAGCTGGCTTCTTCCACAGTCGCTAAACCCTTGCCCAAAGTTTTCGAAATCATATCCATTGCGACCGAAGTTACCCCAATTAGGAGGAAGGATACAAATTGAACCAGAGATAGAAGACTAACTGAAAAGCTGAAGTATAGTTACGGAGTATGGTTATGGCATTGGAGTGTGGTACTCTTTTCTGGTACTCTTTTCTTATCTGTCTTTTCTCCAATTCAGGTTAGCTGGTGGCAAATACCCATTGAATTGACGGAATTGAAGAAGAAACAGGATGGCCATGAATCTAAGTAAGCATGAGTCTAAGTAACCATAATTGTGAATGTAGCTCCATGAATGTGTCATCACCAGCATGGATACAAGACATTGTGGATAGTTACAGGCAGGATGAAAAAAATTCAACCTATCATTACTAAGCTTTTGGTGAATCATTCAGATGTTCCAAATTTTTCTTATTCTGGTGGTATTGTGAGATACAAGGACAGATTTTATGTGGGCTCCAACACAAATTTGATAGCTGCCATCTATCTTCAGTTCACTCATCAGCCATTGGAGGACACTCTGGAATTCAAGCAACTTACAAAAGAGTACAGTCTTATTTCTTTTGGCCTGGTATGAATAAAAAGGTTGATTTAGGAGCCGGGTGAATTACTAGGGAGACCGGAATACAATATTCATATCCTAGGTGTGTTATAAGGGGTGTCCACAATAAAACTTAATCAAATAAAAACTAAAACTTAATCAAACAAAAAAAAAACATCTTCTCCTCCTCTCCATGCCTTCACCACCATCACAGCACCACCGCCTCCACCACTACCATCGTCGCCGCCACCATTTCTACTTATTGTTCAGGCATTTAATCCACCTAAACAGCACATAGTAATATTTCAAGACCGACATTACTATCCTCCACGAAATCAATCAAGCGGAAGTTAAATCCAATAAATACCTGAATGCATATGGGTTAATGTCTTGAAAGACAACAAATCATCCTGCAATAACAGAAACGAAAAAAAAAAAACAAATCGTGATCTCAATTGTACCAGTAGTCATTGTCGACAATTCCCTATCCATGATCATCCTGCGCTGCTGATATCAGTTTTGAATAAAAGAGATAGAAATCACATACAGGCCATGTATTAGAGATGCTACGTAGTGGAACAAAATCCAAACAAACCTCCCCATCCATGTGATTCCCATTGTTTCATTCAGAAGTTAGCCCCTAATTTACTAAGGAAAATTTACCCCAACA
>JAJJMA010057569.1:0-13182 GCA_023529015.1 Papaver nudicaule
TTTTTTTTTTTAACAAATATATAAAATGTATAATCTTTACTACAGAAAAGAATATCAATTCCCATTTAAAGCTTCCATCCCATAAAAAAGAGAAAACGGCAACAGTGTTCGACTGTAGCTGCCAAATACGTTTGGTGTGCAACTGTTTCGAAAATGCAACTCCATGTCTGTTCCGATTCGTTGGCCGATCCAGTCAACTATTCACGATTCAAAAAATTAACTCAACCCGACTGCTTAACCTTAGCTACAGTTACCCAACTAACCTTAGTTAGCTCTTGACCCGACCCACATTAATTTTTTTGGTTCTCATCTTCTTCCCATTTTTACGGTTCTTCTTCTTCTCTTCTCTACTTAACACTCCTCCCTACCGAAATACTTCACTTCTACCTCTCTCCCTCTCTCCATTTTAACTGAGAAATTTGCCTTCTCTGCTTCACCATACTGTCTGTTTGTTATAGCATGGAGATTTCCGATGTTTCGAAAGGTATATCCGTTTAATTCACAGTTTGATTTACAGTCTGATTCCCACCTATAAACCCTAATTAACCCCCAATTTTTCTGTATCTTTAATGGTTTTAATTAAAGAATGGTAATGGTTTTAATCTAATCTAGAAACCCTAATGTAATGTATTTTTATCTAGGTCATTGATATTCTGTAATTTGAGGTTGAACAGTAAGTGGGTTATACATGTTTTGCGATGTATGTTTACTGGGCACAGTAATGGGGTTATACCTCTTTTGATTTTTACCCTTACCGGAGTGTGTTTGCATGTAACTGATTGTGACGGATTTGTAAAGGAAATTACAGATAGATTGTGTATTTGAAAGTGATGCTCTTGTACTCTTCTACCAGTAGCTCCTATGACTGTTATGTTGAATAAAATATCATCAGCTTTAATGAGTAATGCAGTAGAAATTTAAACTGGCAATGCCCGTTCATCCCTTTTGATTGTCCCCACTACGCACCTGTTGTTGTGTTTATTGTATGCTCCTGTAATGTGATGTCACGTGTACTGGCCTTTATTTTTCAGTTGTTTGTTACAACTTGTATTGAAACACCTGTAGGTGGGGGGGACGACGAAATTTATGTGATTTTGTGGTCTGGCGGTACCATAAGCGATTTCTCCAGTAGCGAGCCCAAGTACAGTGGAAGTACTAATGTTTTCCAGAAAGTCAGTAAATCCATGTCCGTTGATGATTTCTCAACGTTGATAGATGAGGTGTTTGGGCTAAACCCCAATAGGCGTTTAAAAATCTACTCGAAGGTGTTCCTTAGCAGTACCAGAGCATTTTGTTTTGTCGATATTTCGAATTCACAGAATGTTGCTGAATTGGTTCGCCCTGAACTGCACAAGCTTACCGCTACGTTTTCGTTCTTTGTTGATGAGGTGACCGTTGAAGGCGAGACTGTAGATTTGAGCCACTGTTCTTTTAAAGGGTCAAATGCTAATATCCCGACGTTTCCTGGGGATATTTCGAGGCCCAGGTAGGGTTGTTTATCTTTCACTGTGAATTTGCCATACAAGTTACACATCTGAGTAATGTTATGTGTATGGGAAGAACCCTTGTATGCACATTCTCCCTTTGTAATTGGAATGGTATGTTGTTTGTTTCAGCGGCGCAGGCGGCTCCAGTTGGGGTGGCCAAGGGACAAACATCGCTTCTGCACCCGTTGTTGTTTCGCGGGAGGTAGCTAGGTGGGTGTGTCAAAATACTGGTCTTTTTTTTTTATTTTTTTGTTTGTTTTCTGGTCGATTGAATTTATATGGAATATTGTATAGGTCTCGCAAACCCTATGGTACCGGCGTTGGAATTTTGTCCAAGTCACATGGTGATGTACCACAACAGAAGTTGTACACCCCCATGCCTCCTTTGGAAACCAATGATGTTCTGCCCTTACAGCGTACTTATCCCAACCAGCATAACGAGGAAACCGAAAGGTACCCACCCATTTCCCTTTAAAAGTTACATTTCATTTATAAATTAGGTTTATAATGTGTTATGCGAACTGGCAGTAGGAGTACAGAGAGGGTTGTTAGTGGGGACATAAATTGTTCATCGGATGTGTTGGATTGTGCGGGTTTAGATGACCTCCCAGAACCCCGATTAGAATCGCTCCAGCAACTTCCTGACTGGGTTAGGTAAATATCTCCTGGCTAGTGTAGTTTTGGAACCCAAAAGGTTCCCTTAGGAGGAAGTAAAACGGTAACTGATGGGTAGTCCTACTGTCAGGTCATACGCCAGCATACTGACAGGCGAGGTTGACATGGACTTAGATGAAGGTGAGCCGCCACTACTCAATGATGAGCACTTCAGCAATGAGGTGCCTGGATTTATTTCTCCGGAGCCGGACATCAGTAGGTGAGTTTATCTATTGCTGTTATTGGTTCCCTTCACTTTTCATCTCTTTGGTAGGCCACGCACTTACTACAGATGTTATGTGTTTGCCAGTGAGGAGGAAAGTGAGGGGGAGGATAATGTTGATTTGGCGGGCAGCCACATCATTGATCCCCTTTCGCAAGAGGGTCCTGTCCATCCTCGTGCTGAAAATCCACCCTCATATGTTGATCTCGCTATGTCGTCGGCAAGGGCCCTTGTTTGTCACCCTCGTTTCCCATCCCGTAATATTACTGCAGACTCGATTTGTCCCAGCTCTGTCACCTCATTAAATGAGTGTACAACTTTGTCTGGTAATAAGCGGTCTCGCCACCAATATCCCGAGATAGAATGCGATGATGGTCTTGCGACGGCTGTTTGCACAGATAATTTGGAATGCTTAGGTTTTACCGAACGTCTGTTTGGATTTTCACCCTCCCGATTTACTGATCTGGCGGTAGGAATGGTTTTTCCTAACAAAGATGTCCTCAGAGATGTTGTAGATGAAATCCACATAAGGTGTTTGAGGGAGTGTGTGAGGCCTGTGTCAAACCACGAGAGAGTTCTTATCCAATGCAAGACACGAACAATTTCTGGATGCCGGTGGGAACTGAGAGCATCTGAGGTTGGAGGGATGTTTCGTATTAACAAGTACATGAACCAACACACATGCGGTGTTCAGAAAAGGCACAATGGATTAGGGCACAATAGTGCTTCTTCCAAGTTTATTGCCAAAGAGCTAAAGAGGTTTGTGTTAGAGAAAGCCGACCTTTCAAGTAAACAGACAAGACTTTTTATCTCTAGTAAATATAATATATGGGTATCAAAGTGGAAGGCCCAGCGTGCTCGCAGATTGGCAGTTGTAGCAGTTTATGGTACTCAGAGAGAATCTTTCAGTGTATTACCTAGGCTAGGGTCTGAAATGGCAAAGCGCAAACAAGGCTGCGTGTACCATCTATATGAACATTCTCAGACTAGAATTTTCATGGGTTTCTTCTGGGCTTTTGGTCCAGCCATCCAAGCCTTCAGGGAGAATCTACGTCCGGTCATCATAGTAGATGGTACACACCTGCGCAGTGTATACAAGGGTGTTTTGCTTGTGGCATGCTGTCAAGATGCTGATAATCGCATCATCCAGCTAGCTTATTGCATAGTGGAAAACGAGAACACCGGAAATTGCGCCTTGTTTTTTAAATTACTGCGGCACTATGTGTTGGAGGGGTACTCTCGGCTTGGTGAACTGCTTATAATCACTGATAAAGGTACATGGCTTAAAGCTGGACTGAAACAAGAGCTCCCCACTGTGAACCATGTTTGGTTGGTCCGCCATTTTATGGAAAACTTTCACTTAAAATTTCCCGATGATTCTCTTCGTCCCTCCCTCTGGATTGCCGCAACGACAGCTCTGCAGTCGACTTTTGATTACCACATGGGATTGATAGAGAAAGCCAGTCCCCAGGCTTATGCTTGGTTGATGAAGAAGGAGTTGCACAAGTGGACTCAACTCTATTGTCCTTTATCCCGCTGGGGTATTTTCACCACAAATCCTTGTGAGAGTACAAACGCTGCACTCCGTGCTGCTAGGGCCCTTCCGGTTGCCGGTCTTGTTCAAGAGACAAGGGAGATGGCCGCGCAACATTTTGCTCAGAGATATGAGTTGAGCAAAACCCGTCAAAGATGTATAACCCGAGCTGCCGCTAAGAAAGTTGCCAAAGTCAGAGATCGGTCACACCAGTGTGTACCTGTTGCTTATGGGCATGAACTTTACGAGGTACACCATCTGGGAGCATTGTTTTCTGTTGATTTGAACTTGAAAACATGCTCTTGCCGGCAGTATCAAACTGCTGGACTGCCCTATATTCATGCATGTTCCGCTATCACTCTCATGGGCCGTTGCACTGACGATTATGTCTACGAATTCTATTCCATGGAGAACTTCATTCGAACTTACAAAGTGACCTTCAAGCCTCTGGAAGCGTACCGCGAGTGGCCCCTAGATCCCACTAGCCGTTGGGTAATACCTCCCGCTTGGAAAAGAGCCGCAGGCCGGCCGAAGGGAGAAAAGAGGATTGAGTCACAATCATCTCTATTTTACAGAAAGACCGTTCAGTGTGGCAATTGCAAAGGTCGGGGTCATAACAGATTAGGCTGTTCCCAACCACCTCCTCTCCGTGTCGCTCGCAGCCCCTAGTCTCTCTTGGTTGTGATTTTTTTGTAAATTTTCATGTATGTTCTGTTGGACATTGTTTTTGTTATACTGAGACCAACAGTTATGTCCCGATGTATGTGAAGTATTTTGCTAGCAGTCTTTCATTTAATGGTACCCCCTTGTATTTTAATCCAGTGATGCTGCTTTCCCCGTTCTGACTGGGTTTGTGCGCAAGAAGAGACGCTCGTCATACGTTCACAACTGCTCATGCCCCCGGGTTTATAATCCCAGGCGATAATGATTCTGTGAGTACAGTCTATGTATTGGAAATAATGTGGTTACAGCTAGGTATTTTTTAATTGTTCGATTGTTGAGCGGCACATGGAATCCCAATGGATACTCTTACATGGAACCCTAAACGGTTTTTTTAGTTAACCGCCCTCCCCCTTTTATCCTAACCTGACAATTATGGGTATTGGATTCCATATGTACATGGCTTATTTTACATGAACCCAATGAGTGCACAAATCAATTCAGCAATACAATTTAATAACACATTTTATGTATTTGACTTATATTTTTTATCCTGCCACTCTTAACTTCAATTCAGCATTACATTTTTAATAACACATTTTATGGATTTGACTTATAGTTTTTATCCTGCCACTCTTAACTTTGCCTGTTATACCCAGTTCGGCATCCCTGACAAACGTCGGGATGTTTGAAACGTAGCACCTTGATATGATGATATGGTTCTCTCACAACCACATTGCTTGTTTAGACATCTGTTATGTCTGGGATTGGCAGTTACAGTAGTTGCCTTTTTCAAGTTCCTAAAGACTAACACCTAAAACTGCCTGTTTTCCCAGTTTTTGTAACTGCCACCTAAAACCGCCCAAGTAATGGCTTATACCACTTGTGCATGCAAACCGTTTAAAATTATTTATGTATACCTATTTCAGTTTCACTTATCCCTTCCCTTACTCTCACTCCTTTTGCCTTTCCTCTTTGTTTTTGCAGAGAATATAAAACACCGTTTCCCACAGGAAGGAAGCCCAAGTATTCGTGTGAGTCGCAGTATCTGTTTTCTGTTCTCGGATCTTTTTCCTCAATTATTTATTTTTTTATATTCCGTTGGTATACGATTTACCCTGCTAACTCAAACGTTGTTTGGTTTTAAATATTGGTTCTTCCGACAGTATGTCAATGAGACAAGTTGTAGCGGAGTGGAAAGATCACCTTGCTACTGATGATGATGAGTGGGAACTGCTTGCCCAGTGTGGCCTCCAAAATGTTGTGAATTTGTGCGACGTGGCTGTGCCTGAGAATGCTAGCGGTATGATTGGTAGCATGTGGAGATCTTCGGGACGGGTTATTAGAATAAATGATATACAGCTTTGCCCCACCATTGAAGAAATGTTGGCTCTGTTTGGCACCGCTCAGAAACCCCTCTTGTGTGCAGTACCTACGTACAAAGAAGTGACGATCACTGCAGTTGCAACATTTCTTGGAATCAGTGAAGAGGACGCACAGGGCCTTGTTGTGTATGGTCAGTTGAGTGTACAAATTATATGCCGCAACCTTTGGGGTCGTTTTGAGATGGATGTCAGGAATAGGGGTTTTTTGCTTGCTTTCACGGGATGCCACCTTTTACCCGGAAAGAATGGGCTTTTCTCTTTGCAAGTGGTTCCGGTACTGGAGCAGTGTCTAAAGGGTGCGTCGATTGTGCCGGTGGTGTTAGGCCATTTGCTTGAGAGTCTTGATGATATCTGGGACATAGAAGTTCAACGCTCATTCCCTGTTCTATTTTCCGTGAGTTTTGCTTTTAATTTTCTAATTTGTTTGTATTTCCTGCCCCGAAACACTCTGATTTGGCCACCCTCTTCACAGGTTTGGGCGTTCGAGCATCTGAAGTTGCTCCCGCTTTGTTTTTCTCAGTCGATGAACAAAATTGACTCTTTTATCAGTCGCTATCGCCATCGAGAAATAACCGCTGACCAACTTGACGAGCACATGTTTAGAGTTGCTACCCCTGACAATATCCTGTGGAAGGTAAATCACTGGGATATTCAACCTTTGTTCTGGGCCAACAATGGGAGCACCTGCCGTGTTTTACTGCCAACCCTCAATGGAACCACCTTCTATATACCAGCACTTGTTACCGGGCAGTATGGCTTCAACCAGGATCGTCCAGTTATAGAAGAAATGTTTCCGATGTGCATTCACTGTTGTACCAGTAGAATTCCACAAAAAATGCGGGCGACGCTCAGGTCTTTGTTCTCTGATAAGTCACGTAGGCCTTTCCCCCAATACCTCCAACCGGTTGACTACCGAAGGCCGTACACAGATGAATATCTTCACTGGATGCACTCCAATCAAGCATTTGTGGAGGACTCGGACGACACTTTTAGTCAGGAAGAGATGGAGGATATCGTGGTGGTAGAAGATGACTCGGACGAGTCTATATAAGGACCGTCCCAGTACATTAATGGTACCACTATTGATACATGTATGGAAAACTGTTAAAAGGCAGATGAGTTACGCATCTGTAGTGTGAAAGTGTTTTTTTTAGGTACTGAACTATTTCTACTCTCTATGAACAGTATTTATGTTGCAGGATTTTCTTTGGTATTATTTGATGAAATTGCAACACTATTTTAATTCTACATTTTTATTGTTTGTATACACTTCATCCCACATATAAAATTGATAGGCCTAATGAGAGGAAAATTCATTGTACATATATTGCAAGTCCACTACGGAGGACGTTAAGCAAGGTAAATAGTTTAGTTGAATGCAACACCACAACCCTCTTATATGCAGCCCAACAGATATGATGTTGTTCATGTTCAAATGATACCATTTTACCCCTACTATTTCAGTATGGGTTGGTCCCTTGAATGTTGTGGTAGACAATACATCAGTGTTTGGGGACACTGCATCCATCGCTTCACATGATTCGTTGACGACACATCAGGTATCTTGTTGGAACCCTAACAATCCATTGAAAAACCTAACCATTCGTTCTTGCAAACGATAGAGCATAGATCGTTGGCATGGTGGTTGGTTTCTAAGGGGTTGGGGTGTGCATGGAACCACGGGACAAGCCATAGAATTCGTTATGTTAGGAATTCATATAGCCAATCCTTTTCGTTTTAGGAATTCATATAGCCATTCTCCGTACCTGCGGGATTACAAAAGTTACGTGGGTGTAAGGCTGCTGTCACACAGAACCAAAAATACAACGTTTTACAATGTCACACTAATGCAAGTCATCCCAATACCTTAGCGATGTTGTCTACCATTAAATGACGATGGTATAACAAAAGTTGGTGGTTTAGTATTATTTTCTGCCTACTTCTACGCCACCTTTCACTTGGTAAGACAGAAGCAAAATAATTTACGTAACCTGCATGGGCAAGATAGAAGGTTGTTAGACATGTCGACAAAGAATAACTTACATACCAGTGGATTGAACAAACAAAACAACGATATCATCCTTGAATAAAGAAAGCAAGTTAATCACCTGTTTTGGATCCAAACACCTTTTCCATTCCTTTGTACAATACACCTGGATTCACCCTTTGTAAGAAACGTAAGATAATCCCAGAATTAAGATGGAGATTGGAGTGATTTGGATTAAACCTTTAATGGATGCTTACCTTTGGAGTTAGTCTTTTAACTTAGTTTGTACTACGATTTTGGATGTGAAAACGCTTAAGGTGGTTACTCATATTTGTAGTATCATTTTTGTGTCTACTGATCATTGAAAGCCACATGTAACCCTCTTCATGCGTTGATTACAGGGAAGACATAACACTATTAACACGTCATATCGTTATAATGCACAATTAAATTAATACTACCTTCTGCAGCCCTTTATAAGACATTGGGTGTTGGGATGTTGGGTCAAATCACCCTCTGAACCCTAGGAAATCCTGCAAGGCTACATGGGCGCTTATGTGTAGATATGAAAGACCCCTTACAAGATCGAAAGGGTGTAATAAAAATAGTCCTGCATTTGTCACTTCTGCTTTAATTATTTCGAAAGCCGTGTACGCTACCACAGTTTAAAGGTAAAGACCTCGAAAGCAGGGGCAGAGTATTGTTGTAATAAAATTATTATGCATTTAAGTGATATGACTGATAACTTTATTTGTCATACTGCCAACAATGTTTTCTTCCAAAATATTGATTATCTTTGACTGCCTGAATTGTAGAAGCTGAATCTGTTATCTTCCATTTGATTATCTTTTAAACCATGCAATAGTCTCTCCTATATAATTTTGTTGCGTGAATAATGCATTTGGGTGGTCTTATCGGTGAGAAAGGCTGCTGCCCTAAACTTGTTACGTTTTGTAATGCCAACTGTAAAACAGTAAGGTGTTAACAATGACTGGGGCATTACCCCTGACAAACTTGTTAACAGAACTTGTAATTTTATTTTTGAAGAGACCTTACAACATATATGGTAGGTTTCCATCCCAAAAAACAAAAAGAACACCTGCTAGTTAAACTGGTCTCCCTGTTGAAAGAAACCACCAATGCCTTAATGGTACAAAATGCAATTGTTGACAATTTGAATGAGAGGAAGACCCTGCAACATATAGGGTAGTTTTCCATCCCAAAAATGGTAAAAAATGCAATTGTTGACAATTTGAATGAGAGGAAAAATCCTTGTTTACATCCTTTTTTCGGCTTCAATACCAAAAAACCTACGCATCTCCCATGCATTTGTCCACTTCAGTTGTAAGACCTGGTTGTTGTTTATTGTACAGATGGTCTTCTACATTACAAAGTAGGACGCCACACAATAATAATACCTGGTTGAGTGTAATGAAGTGGTTATTGAGCTGTTGTACCAATGATACCCAATTTAGCACGGCCTCCCAGAATTTAAGGGCTAGGCGTTAACCAAACCCAAAGTACAAACTGAAAAACCCTCAATGGTTTGTGGGAATGGATAAATTGTTCGTGCCTAATCGGAAGGTGTTACTTGTATTATGTCCGATAGATCTTCCACCACGTTCATTCCTTCACCTAATCAATGTCGCCAAATACACAACATTTGGACGAGCATTACAAATCTGTGGAATTGGGTGACTTCAACATACCCCGGTATGGTAGGAATTCATATAGCCATTCTTAGTACCTGGCCATTTATAAATAAAATGGAGGTTAGATATACTGAATACGTTTCGCATATTAAACTAACGAAACTTTCAGGGATAGACGGCTGAACCTTAAAATCATAATGATGGTAGAACAACAGGTGGTGGATCCTTAACATTACCCTCCTCCCTTCTTTTGGACCTTTTGATGAATACCTTGTCTTGTAAACTGTACGCCCTTAATAGATTAGTATTAGCCATGCCCCCCCACAACATCAAGACAGGGTAATGGAAAACCAACACCAAAAAAGGGAAACAAAGAATACAATACAAACATGTTTAGCGTAATACCCTTACCATCCATGGTTCAATCCAGATGTTTTGGCTGGTTCTGCAGGCACGAAAATAACACAGCGGTTAAGCATTATAAGGGTATCCCAAATTTATTTAAGATTAAAATTTGTATCTTGGGTGTTTGTCTGTCATAAGAGTTTTCTTCGCTGGTTTTGTATGTGACAATATGCAGGTTTCTCACAACTATTTATAGGTGGTTGGCCATATACGTACTTATCTTTAGATATGAAAGACCCCTTACAAGATCGAAAGGGTGTAATAAAAATAGTCCGTCATTTGTCACTTCTGCCTTAATTATCGAAAGCCGTGTACGCTACCACCAAGAAGGAAGGTAAAGACTATAAGCAGGGCCAAAGTATTGTTGTAGTAAAAATATTATGCATTTAACTGATATGACTAATAACCTTTATTTGTCATACTGGCAACACTTAGGGTATAAAGGGTTACTGAATCGAAAGGTTGTAGTCCTCCTTATATGTTTAGATAACTGGACCGTATACCACCTTATCTCTTAACCTTACCAAATGGAACTTATCGGCATTCAAGGGAGTAAACCTGTCGATAAAACATCAGCACACTCTAAGTGGATGACCACTACACCTAAACGGCAGCACACCGGTGTATGTACTGAAAAACAAAGACAAGATTCAAAATAATTGCTGATCAGACAAACCGACTTTGAACGTATGAACGTTATTGGCAACATCATACTTAAAACCCTCCGTCTATTCATTGGTAGTGGCGGTTACATACAGACCGGTTATAATTCTTCCAGATTCATATTTAGTTGAACATTTTGAATTAGGCAGAAAATATGGACCGCCACCTAGCACGGTTCGGTTATCCAGTTTTGTAACTCCTCGATACAACTGGCAAAGTAGGGTTCATACCACTTGGGCATGAACCTAGTTATAATATACTCCCCCCTACGAAAAAAGGCTAAGTGTAAGGAACTAAATCAAACGGTATCCATAATATATTTTGTCTACTTTCTCTGATAGTTTTATTGTGTAACTAGAATCTCGTTGGGTTATTGGCATTCCGTCTAATAATATTTTCGTTTGCTTGGTAGTATGTCAATGAGAGAATTAGTTAAGGAGTGGAAAGATGCCATTGCCGTTGAGGATTGTAATTGGGGAATGCTTGGCGAGTGTGGCCTCCGAAATGTAGTGGGTTTGTGCGATGTTGCTGTCTCTGAAAATGCTTGCACAAAGAAGTGCGACTCAGTTCTGTTGCAGCATTTCTTGGCATCACTAAACAGGATGCCCGGCACCTCATCGTTAATGGTAATTTGAGTGTACGACGTATATGCCGCAATCTGTGTGGGCGTGTTGAGAGTCACGTCAGGAATAAGGGATTTTTGCTTGCTTTCACTGGATGCCACCTCTTACCCGGAGAGAATGGGGTCTTCTCAATGCAAGTGGTGCCGGTACTGGAGCAGTGTCTCAATGGAGCGTCGATTGTTCCATTGGTCCTTGGTCATATTCTCCACCGTCTTGATAATATATGGGATAGAGAGGTTCAACTAGGTTTCCCGGTCCTGTTTGCAGTAAGTTATGGATTTAAGTTTGTTCTGTTTCAATATCGCCTTTCTAATTTTTCCATTTTCTTTTAATGTTCCCCACCCCTCCCCTCCAATCTGCAGATTTGGGCGTTCGAGCATCTGAATTTGGTCCCGTTACTTTTTCCTAACCGGCGGAACATAATAGATGGTTTCAACTACCGCTATTGTCCAATAACGGATGACCAGTTAAATGAACACTTGTTGACGGTGGCTACCCCAGACAACATTATCTGGAATGTTCCCCACTGGCAAATTCAACCTACTTTCTGGGGCAACAATGGGAGCAGCAGCCGGGTTTGGTTGCCAACCCTAAATGGAACCACCTTCTATATACCAGCACTTGTTACCAGGCAGTACGGGTTAATCCAGGATTACCCGGTGATTCAAGAAATGTTTCCATTCTGCACTCATTGTTTGACTTGTAACATTCCCAAAAAAATGCAACATACGCAAAGGTATTCGTTCTCTCGAACATCCCGTCGGGCGTTTCCACCAGAGCTGCAACCGGTTGACCATCGCAGGGCATACACCGATGAATATATTGAGTGGCTGAGGTGCAACCAAGCATTCTTGGTGGACTCGGACGACTATTCCAGCGAGGAAGTCGGCACGGATGATGATTTACCATGGGCAGACGATGACTCGCCTAGTGACTAACAGGATGATTGAGTTAGGGATGTACCACAGTTACAAGTTATTTGCTTTTGTTTGGTTAATTCCTGTTTTATCTTGTTATGTTTTTTTGAGTTAAGGACCCGTGTTACTAAACTGAGGAAAGCATATTTGTTGGCTACCACATAGACCTAACCCATAATGGAATAACATGTCTGTCATCCGCATTCAACCAGGAATATCATGCTTTTTATATGAACCCAAAAATTATTTATTAACCATTTATGCTTGATAAATTTGTTGTGGCAACTGTGTAGTATTGTCATGCCAACTGTAATTGTCGGATTTGAGGTCTACCCCGCCTGTCGAATTGTATGTTTATGCATAGGCCAATCACTTTTAGGAATCCATTAGCCTATCTTATTACCTGCGTTTAAAAGAGGTAACACCAAATTTTGTTTGGGGAAATGTTTAGTGTATATTATTCCCCAATGAGAGTCTTCAGTAAACTAGTCCAGTCTGGATTGACATGACTGCACAGCAACACTAGGGATCTATCACATTTGCTTTGGTTTGGTTAGAGTTCGATTATTTGTGTCCTTTGTATCTATCCTTCCAGTGATAGTTAAATATTGCTATGCATATGACAATTGTGCCAGACCCTTTACATCATGCACGATTAACTATACCAACCATCCCAACCACCTACACTGTTCGACTATTTTTGTCCTTTTTAATCGGAGAGAAGGGCTGGTGGTCTACATAGGTGTGTAGTTTTGTCAAGTACAAGGACCAAGAAAGACCTAAGCAATACCTATTTTCCTCTACCACCTTATCTCTCAACTTTACACTGTGGGATGTTATCGGCATTGAAGGGAGTAAACCTGTCGACACTACAATTATGCTTCATAAATTTTATATCCCAACTTATATTAGGGGTACCCTTTACTGAAATTTTTACTCACCCTTTGCCTTATCTTCTTGTTGTATGTGTTCGAATATTTGTGTCCTTTAAC
>JAJJMA010057581.1:1375-13702 GCA_023529015.1 Papaver nudicaule
GTGGTGCTACCAAAAGACCATGAGTTACAACATTTAGAAGCCAAACAGCAAGTCGATAATTTACAAGCAACAGAAGTACATGCTGTGGATGAAGGACAACCTGATAATCTACCGGCTGCAAAGAAAAAAATCTCAAAGAGAACCAGTAAGGTGTATCAAATTCCAGATGGTAGCCAGAGGTGTACCAGGAACAACGGCAAGAGGCAACAACTCTGTCAACAGGAGGTGGGGAACCGAGCATCTAAAAAACAGAAGCAACAAAGGCAATAACGTTTTAGATAGATGGTCTGCCATGTTTCTGGAGCAAACTTTATTAGAACATAGTTAATACATTTTCTTTTTGCATATCATCACAGCAATAAAAATGATTGTGTTCTAATTTACATTTGTGTAAATGACCCGTACGGGTCCGTTCGGGTTCGGGTTATGAGATCAAGTCTCTTGCCCAAGCCGGCACCCGGAAAAATGGGCATATAAATGAACGGCCATTAGTTGCATCTTAACGGCCATAAATTCATCAAATTGAACGGCCTTAAATGCATCTAAATTGACGGTCGGAAATCCATCTAAATTGACGGTCAAAAACCCATCGAATAAGAAAAAAATGGTAATAATTGAACGGCTGACGTTCCATCCCAATAATACAATTGAACGGTTCCTAGTGGAACACGTGGACGGCTGGGAACACATCGAATCCATCATTTATCCTCAAAATTCGCCCGAGATGAACGGTTCCCACAGCTACACGTGGATGGTGGTAGATCAAATATTAACGGTATCCATGACTACACGTGGATGGTGTAAGATCAAATATTAACGGTATCCCTGGTTACACGTGGATGGTGGAAGATCAAATATGAAGGGTGAGAGATGCACCAGAGATTGCACTCGTTCGCGTGGCTAAATAAACACTTTGCGTGTCTTAAGTGCAGTAATAGGCCACATGAGAAGCAATTTCTCGAGGCTAAAGGGAAGCAACAGCCACGAGTGAAGCAAGTTCACGAGTCTAAAGGGTAACAACAGCCACATGAGAAGCAAGTTAACGAGTCTAAAGGGTAGCAACAGCAACATGATTTCGAACAACACTTGGGAAAAGCTGCGGCACCATGGCGGCTTTGTCACGCGAATTATAGCCGAAGGCCACACGAAATTTCGCGTTGCGGAAAAGGTAATCTAAAAACACGCTATTACTTGCCACGCGACGAGCATTTGTGATTGGCGTGACCTAAACCATACGGCCACGCCAATCTGGCGTGGCATCAGACCAGATTTGTACTAGTGCTTTGTCTACTCCAGAATGGCAGTTTTCTCTGGAGGTCTTCCTTGCTCCTCTGGAGGGTTCACCCTTCCCAGAGGTATCTTCATGTTGTCTCTCTGAGACTATTGTAACCTTTCTGGAAGGTCCACCTTTCCCAGAGGTATCTCCTCGACCTTTCTCTGGGACCTTCCCTCTGGGAAGTCCGTTTAGAGCGTCGATGATCTGAGTGTTTCCTCTAGAGAAGCCTCAGTAGAACTGTTTGAGTCTGTCGTGTGCAGATCCAAGTCCTCTTCTCCTCTCTGAGAGTCAACTTCCTCCCTCATAACCGTTGCCTCAGAGGCAAGATTTTTCTGAGGGGGCTTGGCGTGATAAACCTCTGTCAAAGGTTTAGTCTTCACAGGTATGCCACTAGCAGTACCCTTCTTCGCTTGTGCCCCAGGTCCTTTTCCTACAGTGTTGGCGGTTTTCTCCAGAACCCCATTACTGGTGCTCTGAGGAACCTTTGCCGGAAAACCTGGTGGTGCACTTTCTCCAGAGGCGACAATATCCTCTGGGACTTCACGATCCGTCTCCTGCAATCCACTTCTGGTTGTCCTCCTCGGAGGGTCTCTTCAAGAGTCCGTGGTACTCGCAGTCTTCATGACTTCTCCTGAAAAGCAAAATCAATATATAACCTTCTTGTCAGAGTGTAACTCCACAAGTGCTAGTTGTAATCTGACAGTTTCAGAGATCCAAGAAATCCGTACACTTTTTCAAAACATTTTGAAAACAATTACAGAATAGAGACAGGAAAATGATTGGATAAGTTAAAACTGGTAAGATGGTTGGTTGGGTCGTCAGATTTTGTTTGAAAGTGATGTCAGTAGCGTCAGCAGTCTGCACACTTTTCAGAAAACCTTTTTACCCTCCATTAATGGTGTTTTTTGAAGAAAAAACCAAATCTAAATGGATTTCAGTTTCAAATATATCTGATGTTGGAAGAAATCAACAACATGAATTTTGTTTATCCTTTGAAAACAAAATCTGGGTTCAAAGATCTAACTTTTATGGAGATAAAAGCTAGGTTTTTGCAAAACATTGGAGAGTGTATCTCTTAGGTAAAGAAGTGGTAGTGCACTCGGATCATAAACCATTAGAGTATCTACATGCGCAAACCAAGTTACAACAAGCTCGACACATGAAGTGGATGTCCTACTTGATGGCATTTCATATAATCATCAAGTACAAGAAGGGAGTTACAAACAAGTTGGCCGATATATTGTCAAGACCGCCAATTAGTTTATTGGTGGCTATGCGGATTCAGCCAATTGTTCCTCAAGAGTATGCTGAGACGTACGCATCCAGTAAAGACTTCAAGAAGGTGTTAGAGAAGGTAAAAGGTGGTTTGAAAGGTGAGTTTGAACTCCGAGATGGATTATTATACAAAGGTCAGTTGTTATGCATTCCAGAAGATGGAGATAGGTTGCAATGGTTGAGAGAAGCATACATCCCGAGTTGCTGGACACTTTGGGATGAATAAAACGCTACTTAATCTACGACGTTATGTCTTTTGGCCAAAGATGCAAGATGATGTGGCTAAGTTTGTTCGAGGTTGTAAGTTGTGTTGCACATCTAAACCCTCAAACAGGAAACATGGGTTGTATCTACCGTTACCGGTACCATCAAGACCTTGGGAGAGTATTTCTATGATTTCCTTGGTGGATTGCCGAAGACCAAGTCGGGTCATGATTACTTGTTCGTTGTGGTTGACCGGTTCAGCAAGATGATTGCATTGATTCCATGTACAAAGACGGTGACAGGAGCGGGTGCAGCAAAGCTCTTTTTCGAGCATGTGTGGAAGCATTACGGGTTACCTACCTCGATTATTTCTGATAGGGATAGTAGGTTTCTTAGTCACTTTTGGGATTCTTTGTGGAGGATGATGGACACTAGGTTGAAGAAGAGTACAACTTTTCATCCACAAACAGACGGGCAGACAGAAGTAGTCAATATGACTATGGTTCACATGTTACGGGGATATAATTCTAAGCATCCTAAGACTTGGGATGAGAGTCTACCATATGTACAGTTTGCTTTCAATAGAACGGTTCACAGTTCTTCGGGAAAGTCTCCTTTCGAGACGTGTTATGGCTACTTACCGCCCAGTCCTTTAGATTTGGTGTTTTCAAGTGATACAACAGTTGGGGGAAAAGAAGGAAGTGAGAGACAAAAGGCGCAGAAGTTCTTGGAAAAGATTTCTCAAATTCATGCGGCCGTTGAAGCACAATTGAAGAAGTCACAAGCCAAATACAAAGCAAAACATGACAAGCATCTTGTTCCTTGTAATTTCGGTGTTGGTGACATGGTATGGTTGAAATTAGAAAAGGAAAGGTTAAAAGGGGAAGGTAAGAAGTTGAATCTATTGTGGTATGGACCGTTTCGTAGTCTCGACCAGATTGGTGACAATGCCTTTCGTCTCGATTTACCACCTTATCTAGGAATGTACTCGGTCATTAATGCCGAATACTTAAAGTTGTTTGAACCACCGTTACTGGATGATGATAGGGATTACAAGATGATCTTACCGCGCGTAGAAGACTTATGGTTCGATCGAGAGGAGCCACTGAAAGAAGATTGCATTTTGGAGCGAAGAGTGACTAAGACACGGCAAGGAGAAAGAGAAGCTTTACTAATTGGATGTCAAGGTCAAGTTCCCAGCAAGGCTAAGTGGTTCAACGGAGAGAGGAGCTCTCGAGTTCCCTAACCTCCATTTCTAACTCTCACTGGAGTTCAAGTTCTTAAAGGGGGGACCCATGATACAGGTGTATCCTAGTCTCTTTAGGAACTTAGTCGACCTCGAGTTAATTGAGGGAAGAACTCTATTTAGGAAAGGATTCCTATATAGAGAAGGATTCTTTGTAAGGAAGGATTCTTAGATTAGGAAATAGATTCCTAGGAGGATTTGGGGAAACCCAGACCACTATATATAGAGGTGCCTAGCGCATAGCTTAGGACACCGAAGACCAAAGGCATCTAGTAAGTCTAGAGAAGAAGTTTGTGAGGTAATCATTGTATTGCAAAAGCAAGCTTAGCAGATTGTGAGCGTGAAAGAGAGAATTGTAATATTGCACTAGTGGAAAACGTCCGTTTTAGAACTGCTAGAAACAGTTCTAATAGAGAGAAAAAGAACGGTTCTTGTCAGCGCTATTAACAGTTCTATTATTGTCGTCCTTTTCAAATAGGACGGACTTTTTTCGACTTTATAATAGAACTCACTTTGCACGTTCTTTATAAGAACTGTGAAAAGCAGTCCTTTAGCCAGATTATAATAATATAAAAAATAAAAAATAAAAAATAAAAAATCATTTCAACAAATCTGATTGGGCTGAATTCCATTATAGATTTCTAACTGAGCTGAAATGAAAATGCAAATCTAAAATACAAATCGAAACCCATCACCATTGATAAATAATACTGAATCGTTGTACTTTACATGGAACGAAAATTACAACTCAATTGATAGTACTTCCAAGTTCAAAATCAGCAAAATTTAAAACATTTGAACCAGTAATAACATTAAGTTCTAAACCACAATAAGTATGCTTGTTATCTACTGCTATACCTTCACTAAAGACACATGATTACAAGCAGTTGAAAATTACACATGTAGGAGCTCTACGGCTAATACATCTGATGGCGATGTGGCCATTGAGATCATATACGCGCCACATAGACAACTGCACACAAATAGACACCTGCACACAAATAGATAGCAATATGAAATTAGTCACAACCAAGTCATGTAAATGTACATTTTGTATTCCCTTGAGGCTTGATCCAGTGCCTGGATTGCTATACCAAGACCCCACCTTATCCTGATACGTATAAACACAACCAGCACAAACCAATTAAACTTTGAACTATTAAATAAAAATGACTTCAAAAACTCTGTCAACAAGGTGATAGGAAACTTACATTGTCTTCATCGACAGTTTCTTTCTCTTCTTTGCTCTTATCTTCTTCCTCGTCAGGTTCTAAATATGGATTGACGAATACCGTAATACTTGTAATCTTTATTTCTTCCTGCAAAATGTGTTGGACAGAAATGTTAAAAAGCAAGTTTAAAAGGTAAGGAATCAAAATTTGAGCGTGGACATAGCCTTTCTTTTTTGGATTCTTCTCAACTTTTATATATTCATATTCATTCGTAGTAACAGGATCGTAAGAGGTCGATGTGAAAGACCGTGAAGCAGCACCTGTAGTGTAACGACTTTTTACCTGGAAATACCCAGAACACCTTCCAAAAGTGAGAATTTTAAGGCTACCAAGGAAAAAGATCTTAAGTTTACCATAATATATGACTTTAAGTGTCATACACAAATATCCTGAGTATCCCAAATGAGATATTCTGTAGAAAACTTCTGGATTCAATAGACTTTTTCTAGCTCAGATATAAAATATGCAGTCATTAATGGTTGATGTAGCTAAGTTTGTGCTATCTGAAGTAAAATGAACTGACCATTTTCGCATTGACAGGGGCTCGCTCACCAGCCTTGTGCATAGATATTCGTGCAGCAGTCTTATCATCTGATGTAGCTCTGGCTGCTGCAGCACTTCTTCCATGAACGGAAGCAGATGCAGCATCAACAATACTGTAAGCTGGGGTGCCATCTCCATTAGTGCTTGATTTGGAAGCCTCTTTGATGCGAGACCTTGCCAATAAAAGATCAGCAAGAGCTGCAGCTCTTTCATTCTGTGCTTTGGTGCCACCTCCTCCAAGCAATGCAGCTTCCCTGCCCTTCTCGGTTCCAAGTTCCTTCAACATTTGCTTAATATCGCCTGAGGCATTTATGTTATAGGTAGGATCTTCGTTCATTTTCCTCAATTCTGATATGAACAAACAGCACAAAGTAATTATGATCGGATAAAAGACAAACAACAGGAAATGATTTTGACATCAACAAACATACTAACATAGAAATATTATCGCCCACATTCATCATCGAGTTTTAGATTGTTCTTTATGTGATCAAATTCCACAAGGACCTTGCTATCAAGAGCATTTGGGTTCTGCAAAAATGAAACAAATAAATAAACATTCAATTTGATTTGCAATTATCAGCCCTCGTAAGAAAGCACCTCCAAAATTCTAATGCATACCTGAATTGTAATCAAGTCATTCCTAGTAAATGGTTCTTCTGTGAGAAGCTCTTTCCAGTTTTTAGTTTTTATGTTCAGTTCTTTAACTGCCTTCATAAGACAAAGCCATTTTGACTTACAAGCATACTTATTGTGATTTAGAACTTAATGTTAATACTGGTAATCAAATCTTGAACTCAAATCTTGAACTCAAATCTTGTGTAATCAAACACAAACAAATCAATTGAAAAAATCACAACCAGAACACTGTTAATTTAAGTAATACCATGAGAATCATGAAACCTAGTAATAGTCTTTGATGGGGTCAAACCCTTCTTGCGATATTGCAGATGTTTTCCTCTACCTAAAAAACCAAAAAACAAACAAACAAAATACGATATTAGGGTTAAAGATTAAAATTGATTATAGTTAAGTTCAAAATTAGATGTAGGGATTTCATTTCTTACATTAGGAGAAGAGATCTTCAACCAATTTAGGAGTTCTCTTGCAGAGAAAAAGTAGAAAAGGAAAACCTTACTGCAAAAAAAATTAAAAAAATTGAGAGAATATGGAGACGAATTAAATCGTTAATGATACTAAATCAAGATTTTGAAACAAAAACTAAATTGATATTACCCTGACCATGTTTTGTTGATGATTTCAGGAGCAAAGCAACTAGATCTAGGGTTACAAAAACGGGTTTGCTTTTGATTTCTGCTGTTACAATAGCCATAGGGGTTTTGATTTGGAGATATGGGTTAGAGCAAGCACTATGGTTGCCTAAGCCTTCTCTATTGAATAGAGAAAGGGAAAGGCGGAAATGGCGAAAAAATGGCAACCACGGTGGTCTTAGCTATTTGGAGACGGAAATTGGATTTCCGCAGCTTTTTTGTGCGGAAATCCGATTTCCGTAAAAAAAATTCTGCGGAAATCCAATTTCCGCACAGTCAAAGCTTGACTTTTGACCGGCGGAAATCGGATTTCCGTAAAGAAGAGGTTTTTAGACAGAAAACCTGCGACCTGCTGCTCATTTGAGTTTCTCTTCTTCCTCGTTTTCTCTTCTTCTTCTCCCACAAAATTTCAATTTTGATCAGTTTGGAGTCAAATTAACCCACGAAATCAAAAGGGTGCGTTCACTAATCAAGGAAGGTTATATAGAAGCAATCAATTTTAATTTTCATCAAGAAATTTTGATAAAGGTGAGTTCTTCATTCTAGGGTTTTAAATTGGTTTTTTTTTCGTTTGATCATGATTTTGAACGTATTTGAATGATTAAATGCAACCAAATCAACTCTTTGATGTTCTGCTAACATACATATATCATAATTTCTTATATATGATTGGTGATTGTTATTGATTTAGGTTGAAATTGCTTGAAATGTTGAAATGGCTTGAATTTGATGATTATATGCATGCATTGTAGGATTGAGAATGAATATATATTGTAATTTGATCATCAATTGTTGATTGTATTGCATTTGATGTTGCTCTTATGCATTGTAGGATTGAATTGTTGTTCAACATGATCCCTACTATAGATGCAACTACAATCGTATCGTCGGAGCACTTTCATAGGCATATTAGAAAACTTCCTACGGAAGCAGACAAGGGTCAAATCAATACCCGAGGTAGCGCCGCTGGTCTTCCTGACCTATACAAAATTGTAAGTCGACATCCGGAATGTAAGAGAATCGTCGATAATTGTGGATTTGGCAGGATATTTGAAGTAGAGTATCCAGGGAGTGCTGATAGTAGATTGGTAAGCGCCATTGCTGAGAGATGGTGGTACACCACGCATACCTTTCATGCTCCTAGATTTGAAATTGGGTTGACTCCTTGGGATTTTACTATGCTTACATGTATAGCTGTTGGAAGGGGTGAACTTATTGATTTGATCGATTTCAAAGCTGAGGATTGGGCAGCATTTGGCCATATATACACTGATTTTCTACTTCCGTTGGTAAAACCACCAAAGAAAAAAGATAGAGATAACACCGTGCAAGAAGAACAACGAACAGGTCCGCAGGTTAATCAACAAGGATATTATGTGGTTACTGATGATGAAACTAGAGACTATGTTAGGAATGTGTTAACCAAAAAATCTGGGATTAAGTTGAGTCTGATCAAAAATTACATTTTGACATGGAAAGATACCCCCTTAGAGCAATGGGAAGATTCTGATGTGAAGAACGTTGCTCGGATGTTTCTGATGTGGGTGATCGGCAATGTTTTGTTTCCAAACAAGAACGATGTTGCTCTGTTAAGTTGGCTTAGATTACTGGTTGATTTGGAAAAGGTTAACACTTACGATTGGGGTCAAGAAATAATGGGAAGGTTGTATTCCGCATTGGATAATGTGGTCACACACAAGAAGTCCGGCGAATTGGAATGCTTCTGGTACATTTTATTGGTACGTAAACATTTCCCGTTTATACAACAACAAACTTGAACGCTTCTTATCATTTATATTTTTTTCTTCGTGTTTTTGCAGCCTTGGTTTTGGTCGTATATACCTGTAGTGAAGCCAAATACAGACGAGGGTCAAGGTAATCCTGATTTCTTCCCTGCTTTAAAATTATGTGACAAGGGACATATGAAGAAGGGTACCGGATCACAAAGTAGTAATACCGGTCCTCACTCTTTGTTATTGGCTCGGAACCATTTGGATTATGTCGATCAACGTAGTATCACATGGCTACCGTGGAATGGTAGTAGCCACTATGGGATTGGAGATGTTGTACAGGCTAGAAGGTTGTCCCTTAAACGATGTTCGTTTTATGATCCGATAGACCGAGAATACTTCATGTACCTAGGGGAACGATGTCTTCGTCAGACTCAGGGAAAAGTAGTAATTCCCATTGATCCACCGCCAAAATTGAGTGGTACCTCAGAATTAATGGGAAATTATGTGGGTGGTGGACACAATACTTTTCACTACTGCGAGACCAAAGAAGATGAGTTTTATGAATGGTGGAAAAGCCATTCTATTGGACCTTATTTGCCCTCAGTTGTGCATGCTGGGAATGTCTATGTTGCGCGTGTGGAACCTCCAATTCGCGATCAACCGAGCCTTACTCAATTTACATATGTTCCAGAGTATATTTCAACTCTCCATCCACGGTTTCCAATTGAGGAGCCGCCTTATGCTGTCATTTGTGGCAATGATGGTAGAGCAATGAAAAGAATGCTAGGCGAGGAGTACATGAAGGAGGTACACCAATATGATGCGTCTGTGGGTACAGCGGTAAGTATAAATATAAATACTACTTTATGTTTGAATTGCGATATTTTGTTTTTATTCATATCAAAATGCTATAATACGATTGGGGTCATGAAACAGGAACAATGGTGCAAGTATAGTCAGCATCTCGCCAACAAGTATGATGCACTGAACAGTTTTATGTATGACCATACAGTGGACCTCCACCATCAAATGGACGGATCTTCTAGCTCTAGTTCAGTTCGTCGGGAGCTACCTTACATTGGTCTTGGGGAAGCTTATCATCCGTTCTATGAGAGTGCAAGTACCAGCAGTAATACCAGTAGTTTTGTTAGGGAAACTCCACCCGGAGATTTTTATCGACCCCAAGAAGCACATATGACTTCTCAGTCATCTCATGATTACCAACAATTTCCTTTATCTCAATATCGGAGCCAGCAATTTGTGCAACAAACTGAACAATATGTGCAACCAACTTGGCCACCTTGGCCACAAAGTGCTACTACTACTAACCCGAATGCTGACTGGGACATGGCTGAGGGTGAGGGAGTAGGATTCACTGGATTGCTCAACAACCCGGATGCTCGAGATTTTTAGTTTAGTTGTAATCTATTGAAAACTTATTATTTGCTAACTTGAAACTTGTAATTAATATCAGTACTTTTTATTTTGCTAACTTGATTGGTACATGACTAGATAACTTGCGATTACAACTACATTGCAAAGATGAAAAAAAAACTACTAATATCTTGCCAAATAGATTCCATCACGTTGTTCTTAACATTTAATAACACATTATTGTAAATCCTCGATCTTTAACATTCACCAAACACGAATGCCCGGTTATTGAGCTCATAATATCGAGCAAGAGATAGAGTGACCAATTCTTCGGGTGACGCATTTGTATTTGTTTGGTACATAGCTCTCATAATTCGACAAAACTCGGAGATGTCTCCACTAATGCGGTTCCATCGCCTTCTAATTCTTTTTCTATCTCTACCATTTGGATTGTTTGAAACTCTCACGAACACATCAAAAACACGAATCCAAAACGTCGGTTGCCAAGGTTCCACTTCTCCCACCATACCATTCATTCGGCAACGAATGAAAGAGTAAGTAATTGCTAGATCTTCTAACTTGGTGTAATTGGTCGCCATATCGATTTGGTGATGAAAAAAAATTGAAAATTTGAAGGGAGAAAGAATGAATCAATGGAAACAAGATTGATTGGGGTGGATTTGTCAAAGAGAGTGAATTTTCTTATATAGAAGAGATCCCAACGGCTATTTTTTTGAATTTTGAAAAAAAGAGTCGTTGGGGATCTGACGGTCATGAAAAAATAGAAAGATGGATGGTTGGATGTTGAGGTGTAGAGGGGGTGTGAGGAAAAAAAGGTCAAACGGTATTATTTATGGGACGGAAATCCAATTCCCGCATGAATTCTGGGCGGAAATCGGATTTCCATAAAAAGTTTTCTGCGGAAATTGGATTTCCGCCCTGCGGGAATCGGATTTCCGCCTCGCTTCTCTATTGCTATTGCCTGCTACGGATCCGTAGCAGGCAATAGCAAAGCCAACCAATTTCTCTATTGAATAGAGAAATTTTGCACCATAGTAGTTGCATTTCTCTATTCAATAGAGAAGTTCTCCCAAATAGAGAACCATAGTGCTTGCTCTTAGAATGAAGGTTGGAATTGTGATAGTAAAGCTCGATCTGTGAGATTGGAGATGAAGAGGTTCGATTTGAGGGTTATTCGATGAACTTCAAGAGAGAGAAAGAAGACCTTTTACTGAGAGCGATAAGATAAGAGAGTGAGAACTGAGAAGATAAGATGGAAGACAATATCTAACCGTATGTGAGAAGATAAGACCTTTTTCGATTTTGTTTTAATAGCCATAAAGGGAGTGGTTCATCCACACCGTTGAAATATAGTGTCGATCTCCAACCGTTCATAAAAGAACGGATCAAAAAAACTCTTTTACTTTTCTACTTTTTAACTAGCTAAAGAACGGACTTTGACCGGGCTAGCCGCGCAATGGCCCAGGTCAGTTCTTTTCCTAAAGCCCTGGTCAGTTCTAAAACCTTCCTTTTCCACTAGTAATTGTCTTGTTCATAATCTAGAGAAGATATCTTTCTTCGTAATTCTGTCCTTGTGCTACGTTTTACCTATCTTTCGTCTATAGTTATTTCGAATTCCGCCCTAATAACTCTAGTCATCAAGAGTACAGAGATTATACGTATCACCTACTGAGTACTGATCCTTATCAGAACTTATAAGTTTGTATCACTACAAGTAACACCTATACAAATACATGCATACTAAAAAAAAAAAAGGAGGAAAACATGTTATCACAGGCACTCTCAACTACAAATTTATTGTTCCTTAACTAATAAATTCTTATGAAATTTCAATACAAACTTAACAGTATTTAGGAACCCTTAAGAACAATAACATAAAGAGAAATTTAGTAGTGCTAGTAATTGATTACCTTCTTCTCTAGGGAACAAAGCAACACGGATGAATTATTCTTAGCCACAGCGGTTGGGGATATGGAGCTGAAGTGGCGTCCCAGTATCTACAGTACTACTTCAATTGAGTTTCAATAGTACTACAAGCAATAAGAATTAAGAAACAACTAATTCATAGTTCAATTAGAATTAAGAAGTGTGTTCCAAGTGAAATTTCGTTGATTTCTTCTTCAATTTCAAAGTTTGGTGCACAATTTAGTTC
>JAJJMA010057583.1:0-16073 GCA_023529015.1 Papaver nudicaule
TCTATCAAACCTTGCGATCTTGTTTATTCTAAGGTCCTTCTCTTCTGATATAAGGCCACTCAAGATCGCTGTGATTAGAACATACTCTTTATCTATTAACCTGGATTTGTCAGCAAGCCGCTTTCGGTTTGTGTGCCTAAACTATATATATTGAGTGGAATCAAGATCGATGTTATTGGATTTGTTCTTTGCAGGTACATCGTTCTTTACGGTCATATCATATCGTACTTGCTACATCTATCTGCTTGATTCCAACTGGGACAACAAGGTTGCTCTTTCGGGAGTTTAGGTTTTGAAACCTTGATCAATATCTCGAGGTGTTCATTGCCTAAGTAAACTTAATAACCTCGCTCTTGGTGTGAAAAGACTTCGGTGAAATATTTGTTAGTTACCAAGGATATCATCTAGCGTCTTGACCTGCCGCTATTTGGTTGTTGTCCATAAGGTTGTAATCGTCCGATTGGAGGTCGAGTAGCGATAGTCCTCGCGACGGGCTGTGAGGCAACTCTTGTGTAAGACAGTAAAGGACGTCTGTTTGCATAGGGGAGTACATGTGCGTGACCACCTTGCTGTGGTTGGAGGCGTAAGAATACTGAGGGGAAATCTTTGTGACTAATAGTGGTATTAGAGTCATATTGTCTGCACTAGCTAGTCCGAAGTCTGAGAGTAGGTGTGTTGGCGGCTTAATTCTTAAGAGTATTCAAACTGGAAGAGGTCCCGGGGTTTTTCTACGAGTTTGTAGTTTTCTCGTTAACAGAATCTTGTATGTACTTTACTTTACTTCCGCATTATATTTGAGCTTTCAATTATAATTAAAGTATCGTACTTGGTTGGTTGATATAGTCTTTCGGATTCTTGTATTGACTCCCTTGTGTGAATCAATCAGATCTGAAGGAGATCTTGTTCTTGTGTTCTTGATTACAGGAACCGGTCAAGGTTTGACTTATAGGTGGACTAAAATAAAAGATTGGTGGTGTACTCGGTACCCTCATCTTTTCATTAGGTAAATGAAGATTTTTGATCTTTGTGTTTATTTCATCGATCACGACATCACAAGGGAGTACTGGATGATTCCTTGGAAGCTTCCCGGGTATTGGAAGGTGATACAGAGATGATACCGCCTCCAAATAAATGGTGAGCTCCCCAAAGCCCATGGCAGCAATATTTGTGGACTCACACCAACGAGAAGCAAAGGCGACAACACCGTCAACGTCCATGCACCTTCAACTTGCCAGACGCCCTCACCGCGTGCGCGGTCCCAACTTCTTCTAAGATATCATACACCTTCTTGTCATTCAACATGGAGTCCAACCAAGGGATCCACTGAGCTAGAGGAGCTCTAGGAGCACCAAAGTCAATGGAAGAAGCCCCATATTCACCTCGTTGTAAAGAGAATCTGATGATTTAGCCAGGTACAACAACTGATGACGGAGACCTGGTCTTACTGTTATACTTCGGAGAAAAACGAGCCTCTGGATCGACTCGGCTCACAAGTGGGGTGGTTCTCCTACCAATCTCTTTATACGCCTCAAAGAACTTATCCTCAGCACTAGGCGTCCCAACAATAGAAGGCACGGGAGTAGCATCATCACTTCGCTTTCTCTGTAACACGCGAACAATCCCAAGTAAGTTACTACATACTCATGCACGCAGCAGTAATCATTCACCTAATAACATGAGTAGTTATGCATGCACACTTACTACAGTGCACACGCAAAACCATATGTATGTCACACAAATTGGCCCTGGCCAATGGCCAAGGCCGCGTAAAAAAATAAAATAAAATAATATATATACGTGTGTGGCGCCATAACCATGGAGCCACCAAATTGGCCTTGGCCCCTCGTCCAAGGCCGTGACTACCAAAGTTGTGGCGCCACAAGATGTGGCGCCGTGTCTTTCCCACGTACACGTCTACACCGTGTCCAAATATATATATATATCACACACACATATATATTATAGCAAAAAAAAAAAAAAAAAACCCTAGGTTACCTTGTTGCTCCTTGTTGTTGCTCCACTTGACGACATGATGAACGAGGATTAACAAACACGATTAAAGAGAATGAATCAAAAGAAAGAAAAAGATATATGTAGCTCTGGAAAATCTTTTCTCTTTTCTCTTCTCTGTTGAAAGTTTAGCCTAGGCATGTGTATATATATATACATAATCATTAAAGAGTCCTAATACTAGTAGAACTCCTAAAGGAGGAAGAAGACTCAAGACTCAAGGCCCAAGGCCCAAAAAAAAAAAAAAAAAAAAAAAAACACAAGTTGCGGCGCCACAACGGCGCCGCGTCTAAAAATAAAATAAAAAATGGCACGAGACGCGGCATGGCGCCATAGCCATGGCGCCGCGGCCACAGCCGCCGCATCTCACGGCGCCATGGCCATAGCGCCATGGCCATAGCGCCATGGCCACGCCTCTTTTTACTCCCTCACCCACGTATATATAGATATATATAAATTTTTTCCGTATACACAAGCTTGCCATCAATTTTCAAGGTCATTAACATTAAGACTCGATCTTTTGTAAATCTCTGCTAAAAAAAACAAACCCTAAGGCCATTAGGATTGCTATCACCATCCGAGTGCTTAGTATGAAACATTATTGTTCCACACTAACCAGGGGACTTAATGTAGATGGTGAAAAATGGAAGAAGGACAAAAATGCAAAACGACTCTCTGATTATGCCTTGCCTAAAGGCAATTGCCTACTCAGGCACATCTCTATAGCTAAGAATGCAACCTGTTCTACGAGCTGAAAACAACTCTCTATGAGTTATCTCTTATAACTCCTGGTGGAGAGAATGATATCATAGTGCAATACTAATAACCCCATCAACTCATAAACCCATCGATTTACTTCATGTCGACATTGCCTCGAATTCCTCGACATCAGAACTATATTGCTCACTGGTACATAGTGGAGAGTTAACAGAGACGCATCCTTACGGATTTCCTCTTAAAATACGACTCGACATCTGAGTCTCAATGAGAACCTCAGTAACATCGCGGCTCCAGGCCTGTCCAGAGCTCTCTGAGAAGCATACAACAACCTAAACACACTTAGGCAGGCCACACTCTAAACACAGAATGGCCTAACATACCATGGATAAACATGCCATGACCTAAGATACACCATAGCCCAAATGCGCCACAAAGGGTTAGCCTTGGCCAATGGCCAAGGCCGTGGCTTCAGAAGCATGGCGCCATACTCATGGCGCCACAAGATATTTGGCTTTGGCCGTGGCCACAAAGTCATGGCGCCACAAGATATTTGGTGCCACGAGATATTGGCCTTAGCCAGTGGCCAAGGCCTGGCTGCAAAACCACGGCGCCATGAGCATGGCACCACGAGATGTTGGCCTCCAAGCCATAGCGCCATGAGCATGGCGCCATATGAAACCGGCCTTGGCCAAGGCCACAACTGTTGTGGCGCCATAAACTATGGCGCCACTGACCTTGGCCCATGTCCAAGGTCGTGGCCACATCCACCATGCCATATGAATGTCTATAATCAGGAGAAAAGCCAAGTTATGCTAACACATCGTAGCCATAACCAAGAATGCATGAGCATTGCCAATTCAAGACCTAAAGATAGGATACATGAATAATAATAAGCTATATTTCATAGCATAATAATCTTAGTAGGAAGTCTACTATAGGATGTATAGGGATGGACCATAGTGTTAGGCCATAGTCAGATTTCTAGACAGTTTGCACGTCACTTACTCTAAAAATCGCCCAGGCCAGCCTATATTTCCTAAAATTATGAAATTTTAGTATGTTATAGAAAACTTGCAAATGAACAACTTTCATGAAGGAAGTTTTTCCTAAATCCTTACGGATTACACCGCATCCATCGTTCTTTACAGTAATTCGTAATCTGTCAGATTTCCGAATTTGATTTGGAAACCAAAACATTATGGATTATATAATCAATTAGGATTTGAAATGGTAAAGAGGGGCATGCCCTATAAGTAAGGATGACTTAAGAATTAAGAAGTGAGACCATTAAGCTATGGTCGCGTGATAAAGGTGGGCCATAGTATTAGACCATGGGCGATCAATAAAAGTGGGGTCGTGGCATGAGCCACGGCCAAGCAACAAAAGTGGGGTCATAGCATAAACTATGGCTAAGTGATAAAAGTGGGGTCGTGACCTAAACCACAGCCAAGCAATAAAAGTGGGGTCATAGCATAAGCTATGGCCGAGTAATAAAAGTGGGGCCGTGGCATGAGCCATGGCCAAAGTAAAAAAGTGGGGTCGTGGCATGAGCCACGGCCAAGGCAAAAGAGTGGGGCCTCGGCAAGAGCCACGGCCAAGTCAAAATAAGTGGGTCCGTGGCATGAGCCATGGCCAAGGTGAAAAGGTGGGGGTCGTGCTAAGAGCCACGGCCTAGGTGAAAAGGGTAGGGCCGTGGCATGAGCCACGACCAAAATAGAAGTGTGGGGCAGTGGCTCAAGGTATAAACATGGGCCGTGGCATGAGTCAGACCAAGGTAAAAGAGTAGGGCCGGCATTAGGCCAGCACAAACAATAGGGTGTGGGCCATGGTACTAGACCATGGCCGTGAGATTTAAGTGGAATCATGGTGGCCAATTCTTTTATCCCTATTGTAAATAAATTCATACATGTCCTTGAGCCATCCTTGTCACCTTTCTAAGCCACAGCCAACAATGACGCTAGAAATTGATGCAAATATTACTCTTGCAACCTTCTCACCAAAAACCACCATCAACAGTACTACGCAAAGAATTTATCCAATGTTGGATATTCACTTGTCTCTAATTGTTGTATCACACATGGATAGCAAATGAACCATAAGCTCAAGTTAGTTGGCAAGTAAAAAAATAGTTGGGAGTCTTTTTCCATTTATGGATTGTAGAGTGAGCAGGTATTTGTTGTTGAAACCCCCCACGCCGTGGGAGAAATTTTCGAACAAGTTATATGTTATTGATAATTGATTATGTAGTTTAAGCCAGACTTGAGGATCACCCATGTTACCCCAGGGAAAGAGTACTCGACAAAGTTTCCTATAAGTAGATTCAATGGTGAAGCATGCTGATTGGGCTACAGTAGAATTGTAAGGTTGTCGTTGATCTGCTGAGTAAATCATTTTTAACTTCAAGAGTAAGATTTTTCATTGTCGCGTGTCTGCTTAAAATACAGAAGAACCCTCAGGAATGGACCCTGCAAATCCACCAACTTGACAACTAAAAGAAGGTTAACATAAATAAATATGAACTATAGAAATTGAGATACAAAATTATGAATAAATTCAAAACGTTTTGTTAACTGTAAGAAATACCATGACAGATTGACATGCTATTCAGTAAGACTACTCATAAGTTAACATGTCTGTCTTGGCCTCAGAACTAATGTTATGTCAACGAAGAATACCAAGGGATAACAACAACAATAGAATTTTTCCGCAGTAATGGAGATTGCCTTGGTAGTGGCGGAATTGTGAAAGCTCGATGCTACATTTTCCCACTGTGGTAAAGCAAGTAATTGACACCTAGCACCAATCCAACCAAACCAAAAAAATAACCATAATGCTTGGTTTCAAGTGAAGTATGCAAGCTATTGTAGTAATATGATACAACAGAGATGAAATAAATTAAGATCAATCGACCAAATGTATGCAATGGTCCAGCAAAACATCAAACTGTGAGCATGATAAGTATGCAAGTTACCAGTTACATCGCGAAGAGAATTATATATATCTCATTTATTTCATCTCCAATAATCTACATATATATACTTTATACAATGTCTACTAAATCATGTATCAAAAAATATATAATAGTGCATATGAGTAGGTATTCCTTTTGTGTTCAAATTAAACATACAATAAAAGTTATCAATTCTCAATGAGCTAAAGTTACTCATGAAACTCTCGCTCATTAAGGAGCTAAATAATGGTGAAAATACGAGGGTACCGAGTACACCACCAATCTTTTATTTTAGTCCACCTATAATTCAAACCTTGAATGGTTCCTGTAATCAAGAACTCTCCTTCAGATATGATTGATTCACACAAGGGAGTCAATACAAGAATCCGAAAGGCTATGTAACCAACCAAGTACTATACTTTAATTATAAATGATAAATCAAATATAATGCGGAAGTAAAGTAAAGTACATACAAGATTTTGTTAACGAGGAAACTACAAACTCGTAGAAAAACCCCGGGACCTCGTCCAGTTTGAATACTCTTAATAATTAAGGCGCCAACACACCTACTCTCAGACTTCGGACTAGCTGGTGCAGACAATATGACTCTAATACCACTATTAGTCACAAAGATTTCCCCTAAGTATTCTTATGCCTCCAACCACAGTAAGGTGGTCACGCACATGTACTCCCCTACGCAAACAAACGTCCTTTACTGCCTTACGCAAGAGTTGCCTCACAGCCCGTCGCGAGGACTATCGCTACCCGACCTCCAATCGGACGATTACAACCTTATGGACAACAACCAAATAGCGGCAGGTTAAGACGCTAGATGATATCCTTGGTAACTAACAGATATTTCACCGAAGTCTTTTCACACCAAGAGCGTGGTTATTAAGTTTACTTAGGCAATGAACACCTCGAGATATCGATCAAGGTTTCAAAACCTAAACTCCCGAAAGAGCAACCTTGTTGTCCCAGTTGGAATCATGCAGATAGATGTAGCAAGTACAATATGATATGACCGTGAAGAACGATGTACCTGCAAAGAACAAATTCAATAACAGCGATCTTGATTCCACTCAATATCTATAGTTTAGGCACACAAACCGAAAGAGGCTTGCTGACAAATCCAGGTTAATAGATAAAGAGTATGTTCTAATCACAGCGATCTTGAGTGGCCTTATATCAGAAGAGAAGGACCTTAGAATAAACAAGATCGCAAGGTTTGATAGACGTGATAGAACTGAACACAAGAACAATACAAAGAAGACTAGTAAAACATAAACTAGTTTCCCGCAGAGGTACTTCTAGGCTTCTCGATCCCTAGAGAAGACTTTCATACAATTCTAGACCAAGAGCAAAAGCTCAAAGGAAGAAGAGCTTGGTAGAGGGATAAAGCTTTCAGGAGAGATACCACTCCTATTTATATTGACTAAGGCTTAGCTTTGAAATGACGCTAACTTAATTTCGGAAATTCATTAAAGCACATTTCCATATTAGTTCCGAAATTCCTCACTTAGACTCATATCATTTAATGAGATCTAATACTATGGCATTTTACATTAAAGAAAAATATAATTCATAAATGAAAATATATTTTCAATAAATGTTTGGCTAATAGTAAACAAAGCATATAATACTCATAAGGTATATTTGGATATTTCATTAATTCAAAATATGGTGCTTACCAAATATGCTCCCTGGGAAAGAGCTCAATTCGAAACGTGTCCTTTAGTTTCGAAAATCTCCTTAAGGTGTTATTACTTCCAAATGTCGTCATCAGCTTTAATAATGTCGACATCACTTCCTAGTATTTGCTGGACGGGCCAGACCGTTCCTAGGTGGAAGTGGGATCTGGTCCAACGTGGTTCAACGTTCCACATAAACCTATCCTTACAGACGTGGACAAGCCTTGTGTGTTAAGCTTAAGTGAACACGTAGGTTCAAGGGGCATTCCGAATCACTCATAAATATATACCATGGAAGTACATTGCATGATTCAAACGAGCAATAGCAAAATGTTGAATCTCCTGAATTCTTGATTCCAGTGTAGATGATCACGTTAATGATATCCAAGAATTCAAATCAAAACATCAAATGAATAATCAAATGAGTATTTGATCGAGTAGTAAAATCATACAAAGATCTAATCATGTACAGTATTGATTAGAAATCATGTTTCTACTAACTAGAGCGACTAACCATATTTCTGATGATGACTCAAACACCTTAGTTGTACATTGAAGATGAACTAATTCAAACTTCAAACTGAGAATATCAAACTCATTAATTCGTTGAAGCACAAATCAAAATGATAGAGTTTGAACTTCGAAAATACGCATTATGAGATAACCATTTTTAGGTTTTGAAACCTACATACTATTTGGCAGAAACCATATTAAGGTTTCGAAATCTAAAGTTCATTATATGGCCAAAACCAAATTAAGGTTCCCAAATCAAGTTTCCATATAGCGAAACCAAAGTAAGGTTTCGAAATCTAGATTATGTTTAACAAAACCTTGGTTAAGGTTTCGAAACAAGAAACACATATTGGAGTTATCACAAATGTTTGGTGTCAAACTTGAGAGTCCATGTGGTCAAGCAGCGTTTCAATATCACACCTTTTTAGCCTTGACGCACAGGTTATATTTCCCGGTTCACATAAACCTTTAGGAAACCCCAGGGTCTTTTCGACCTTTTAGAACTCACATGGTCAAGATTCACTGATCTTGATTCTCAAGTCACTGTTAGCCAGCAAACATAGTTTCAAACTCATGTTGTCTCATCGGTCAAAATTTTAAGTTTCGGACCAATAGCTCACGGACACGAAAACCAGAATATGGTTTCGAAATCAACGTTTAGTTTTACCAAAACCTACATTGAGGTTTCGAACATTGAAAATCCATAAGATAAGATAACAATAATATGGTTTCGGAATCCAGAAGTTTAATATGGCATACGAGATGTTCATATACAGAATCAAGTAAATGATTCAGAACTTTAGTATTCAGAGCCAAACCAAAACGTGGCATTTGATGCTCAGAACAGCAATATATCGAGTCTACACAACATAAGTGTGAGTCACGATCTCACTTACATTTAGCTCATACAAGTATTTGCTAATCAATCCGACAGAGTCAGACTAGGTAAGTAGAGACACAATACTGTGATGGATTAAATCTCGTAGTACTACCGATACAACGTCACACTGCTATATCCAGCTCGGAGGTTTTAGGAAAAACCTTATATTATATAAGATCATGGCTCGGTCAACCTCACTAAGTGTTGGTATGTCAAGCTTAGTTGTCAACTTTAGTGATCAAAACTTGACCGCTATACAACACACAATTAGGTGAAGTCATGAGAGAGTTAGCTTTAGGTTGTGGAAGATTTTGGTAGGATTTAGAATCACTGCTTGAAGAGTTGAAGAAAGACTGAAGATCAAACGAAGACATCCGGCTTCATCATTCAAGAGGTCAGTGAATCTAAATAATGTGATTCCATTATCTTTTACACTTGTGCTACAAAAGACATAAACATAACTCTCATCTTGAGCTTTACGTTATGACTTGATCACTTGTGATCAGTGTGTCTTAAGATAACTCCACTTTATCGCTTGCGGTATTTGTGTTGAAGTTATGACGTTCCATATTGCTTAGAGCTTTCTTTTCTTCTCTGTCTCTAAGTTAATATAAAGGTTTTTCCTAAAACCTTTCGAGTTGGATATAGCAATGTGATGTTATCTCGGTAGTACTACGAGATTTAATCCATCACAATATTGTGTCTCTTCTTACCTAGTCTGTCTCTGTCGGATTGATTGCTTATACTTGTATGAGCTAATGTAAGAGAGATTGTGACTCACACTTATGTTGTGTAGACTCGAAATACTGTTGTTCTGAGATTCGAATACTACGTCATGGTTTGGATCTGAATACTGAAGTTCTGAATCATTCATTTGATTTTGTATATGAACATCTCGTATGCCATATCTCACATCTGGATTCCGAAACCATATTCGTGTAATCTCAACTTATGAATTTTCAATGTTCGAAACCTCAATGTTGGTTTTGGTAAAACTAAACGTTGATTTCGAAACCATAATCTGTTCATATTCATAAGCTATTAATCCGAAACTAAATATTGTGACCAATGAGATAACACAGATTCGTAACTATGTTTGTTGTCTAACAGTGACTTGAGAATCAAGGCCAATGTGTTTTGACCATGTGAGTTCTAAAAGGTAGAAAAGACCATGGGGTTTCCTAAAGGTTTATGTGAACCAGGAAATATATTCATGTGCGTCGAGGCTAAAAAGGTGTGATGCTGAAACGGTTCTCGACCACATGGACTCTCAATTCGACTCCAAACCTTTGTGAAGAATTTAATATGTGTTTCTTGTTTCGAAACTGTTAGGGCATTGTCCAGTCAAACCCACTAGCGTTGGTATGTCAAACTGGTTGTCAGTTTTAGGTGTCAAAACACAATTCTTGATTTAGCCTACTAGAGTTTAGATTTCGAAATTGGGATATAGACTAAGTAGTAGAGACCTTGAAGACGAAGACTGTGAAGACAAAGAAGACATCAATTATTCTTCATCGACAAAAAGTTAGTAGGAGTTATGACTTTTATAGAAATTCTTTTATTCTATTTACTCTATCTTTCGAAATAGTCGGCTACTTTAGTAGAGATACTAATAGCGATTGAGATCGTGTTCTTGTCTACATGACCATGTGTTATGTTGGTATATATTCCCACGAATACTAAGGTTACAAGAATGCATGAGATAGATTCGATACCATTTGTCCATTGCAATGGTTTGCTTGCAAATCACTTGTTGGATATGGGTGAATCTAAAGGAGTACTCTTGAGGAAGAGTCCAGTGGATTATAGCTGAGGGCGTCTAACACGTCTAAGTACTGGCCCAGTCCAAAAATTCCAGCGGATCCTTGTTAAACCTTAATCTGAACAACGACGGTTCCCGAACCGTACGGAGAACAATGACCTGGGAATTTTTCCTGAGTTCCAAATCTTCAATTTATACGCGTACTAGTACGTGAACCTCAGATTCGATGTATTTGGTCGTGATTCAGATGGACGGTTTGCGAACCGCCCAAAGTGAATATTCTCTGGGATTTTCACACGGGTTAAACTCTGACTCCTTTATCTCTTAGTTGGACTTGGTTATCACGAAAATATCTTCTGTGGTCCACCTAACGGTTCTCAATGTGTCAATAAGATAAAAATTATCTCTGGTCTGTTGGATATCATTCTTGAAGTGTTTTTGAGCTAACAAAACACTTGGCAGATAAATGATAAAGATTTCCAATTGAGATAAATCAAGGTTTCTTTGTGTGCAAGTTAAGTAACGGGTTCGTTTTACACGGGTTGCTAAACTTGTAAAACAAGTAACTAGTTGCTTTATTCCTAAGCAACCTATCTTATTGAGTGTTATAAATAGAGGTGTCTAAGGACGAAAACCACAAGCATCAAGCATACGTGAGATTTCTCTGTGGAATTGACCGTAAACTCTTTTCACTTCGGTGAATGCTTCTTGTGGTATAATCATCCTCTATTAGGTAGCAGTTCCTCTTGGGAATTACCTAACGACTATAAAGACTTCTCTTGAGAGTTGGGAAGCACAGGTAGGAGATTGAGACCTTAGTGGTTGAAATCGGAGTAACCTGTAACCTTGGTAACATGATCACGTTCTTGTCTATTCTACGGTCCTTCTCTTCTGATATAAGGCCATTCAAGAACTGATACGTTACACACAGGGTTGAAAGGAAGCAACGCACGGCTGCACTCGGTGTTGTAAGACCTAGTTAGCTCGAGTTGTATAAGTTTCTTAAGTGATTCTTTTTACAACTGAGGTAGAGACAAGTTGAGCATAGTTTACTCGGTTTACTTGTCAGCCCCCGCTTGTAAGTAGATTTCCGTATGACCTGGAGCAATCCGAAGGAAGTCACTTTGTGTATGTCAAACTGATAGAGGACAGTTCAAACATACAGTTGATAATTGAGGTTGCAAAGCCGGAATTATTGACACAAGCCTTTAACAGCTGTTAAAGCAACTCCTAGGCCTGTAAAGGACGTCATCTAGGGGAATCAAGTGCGTGACGATCTGTGGGGAATCTAGAGACGTAAGGAGTGCGACAGTAGCCAGTTCACTTGGAGGGTTGGAATTGGTCTCTGCTACATCCCAGACCGAAGTCTTATAGTAGGCTAGTGTTTGTAGACAGTTTGTACTGTGCGGTGTTCAATCTGGACGAGGTCCCGAGGTTTTTTTACAGGTCGTAGTTTCCTCGTTAAAAAAATCTCCGGTGTCTTGTGTGCTTTACTTTCCGCATTATATTCTATGATTATATAATTAAAACAAACACAAGAAGTACGTTATTAATAAACCTGATCGTTGTCCCCAATCCATCCATTGGATTTACCAAGACCCCGTATTGTGTCAGACTGATCCTTTGAGATCCAAACTCAGGGTAACAGGTCTGGATATTGATTTTTGAGATCGTCCAGATCTGACCATAAGTCTCATGAGCCCAAACGAAAAGTTGGTTGTATTTCGGTACCCCTGCTTTTTCAGAAACCTTAACCAAGGTTTTGTTAAACAGAATCTAGATTTCGAAACCAAGCTTTAGGTGTCGCTATATGGAAACTTGATTTGTGATTCTTAATACGGTTCTGGTCATATAATGAACTTTAGGTTCCGAAACCTTAATTTGGTTTCTGCCAAAATAGAATGTACGTTTCGAAACCATAATATGGTTATCTCAGAATGCGTAACTTCGAAGTTCAAACTCTACCTTTTTGATTTGTGCTTCAACGAATTAATGAGTTTGATATTCTCAGTTTGAAGTTTGAATTCGTTCATCTTCAATGTACATGTAGGGGGTAAAACCCCTCGGAACACGTGTCTCGCATCCAAGAAGCCAAACCACTCCGAGAAGATCGACAGCGAAATCTCGGACCAGCCTAAAGAAGGAGAAGTCACACACGAACGAAGTGAAGACTCGGAAGGAAAGGATTCGGACCATGTCGAAGGACCGAAGCCCTAGAATCAACTTCGGATCGCCAGCGAATAAACCGCCTTACTCGACAGGGACTGACACCACCACGATTGAGTCGTTTGTCTTTATTAGCTGTAAACCACCCAAGCTCGGCCTATATAAGGCGAGCTTGGAAAACATTGTAAGGGTTGGATTCTCTTTGGGTTAAACCTAAGCGGCAAGAGCGAGATTAGGTCTGTATCTCCTCTGGTTCCTTAGGGTTATATTCATGTAATCTCAACATTGGAATACAGATAAATATTTATGCATTTAGCCTTTGATGTTATATGTTTTCAGTCTTCAATTACTGTTCTGATTACCTTCGGTACTGTTCTTGTGGTCTTCGCACCATTGAATCTCAACTAAAACTACTGTATGTATGAGTAGATCTGATGGATATGGCTCCTTGAGTACCTATGCAGATTTTCTACTCGTACAGTTTGGCGCTAGAAACATGGATGATTAAAACAACTTATGGTTTGCCTGTGATTTTTCGGGTTTTCAAATTTTTAGTATATTTTCTAATCTTTTCAAAAGATTTTCAAAGCTTGTTTTCCGAAAAGAAGCTCCTGTACCTTAAGCATCTAAATGACCTTAAAGGCTTTGGCATGTTTAAGAGTTTTTGAGCACAGCATCAGGTGATAAAATCATCCATTAAAGAGTTTCAAAACCTTGGTATGATGAAGTCGATTTCCAAAAGAGGCAGTTTATGTTCGCCTTAAACGTTTTAAACAATGGAATCTAGCCTTGCGAAAAAGGATTACAAATTCATGCTGTATCTGAAAATTAATTTTAGGGTTTTCAAAATTCATGCTATACCTGAAAATCCATTTTAGGGTTTTCAAATTTCATACTATATTTGGAAATAAAACTCCATAAAAAGAAGCCGATGGAAAAAGACGATTGGAACTAAAAGACAAAATAAGTAGTTAAGGATATACCTAAAAAGGGCATATACGACTTATATTTCGTCTGAAAAATCCGTTACAGTGTACAGACTTACATGGCCGACAAAGTACATTGCGCTAGCCGCCTTGGACCTCACGGGTTTTTTGTTTTTTGACAGGTCATAACCAGGATGGCCTCAAAATCGGATCAGGCTCCGAAGCAGCGAGTGGGATCCTCGAAGCAAGGGACCGGGTCATCAAGACAACATTTCACTAGATTCTCGACAAGTAAAGGGTTATCTCCCGAGGTGGCGGCTAGCACAGTCCAACACAGGGAACCAGTAAACGAGAACGAGGTATATGTAGAAGACTTAGGCCCCGAGGGAGAAGGATTTCCAGAGGCAGAAGAACCACCCCAACAACAAATACAAGAAGAAAGGGGGGAAAACGACGAAGAAGAGGACGAAGCATCCGATCCTGACAATGAAATGCCTGAGCACCAGCCTACCGAAGAAAATACGACAAGAGTTGCACGATTTAGAAAACTAATCTTGAAAAACAGAAAAATAAAAAAGCTAAAGAAGCAGCTGGCCGAAGCAAACAAAAAGGTAGCAGAAAAATCAGCATCCAATTACAGAGGAAGCAGCGAAGGACACTCTCGTCCAAACAACGTATCTCAGCCGAAGGAACCCTCCGTATCCAAAACGAACATCAAGACCAAGGGCGCCAGCAGAGGTCAAGGAATCACAGTGTCAAGCAAAAAGACCGAGCCTCCAGCGTACACGAAGGCAAGCATACAGATATTCAGCGAAGGTAACCCAACGAAGAAGGATGCCGAGGCAAGAGCCCTACAACAAGTAATGATGGACCAAATAAAGGCACTCCGAGCAGAGATTTTTGACAACCAAATCCAATCGAGCGACAGGATCAAACTCACTCAAGCTATGAATGACGTCAAACGCTCTCCGCTAAGTTTAGAAATCCTTTCATTGCCAATTCCAGTAAAATGCACGATGCCCACCTTCACCTCCATCTTCGACGGTTCGGGAGACCCCACTGTACATGTCAAAATGTATCTCCGAGTCTTTCTGGCTTACGCCAATAGGGATGAAGTGCTTTGCAAATATTTCCCCTCTAGCTTAAAAGGAGAAGCCCTCGCCTGGTACGACAATCTCGCAGCTGGCTCGATCTCATCCTTCGAGGAGCTTTCCAAAGTTTTTATACTGCACTTCCTATACAACAACTCCTCCAAACCAGGTGGAGAAACTATTCAGCATTCGGGTACGCCCAGGAGAGTCGACCAAAAGTCTAACGAGCAGATGGACCGAGCAGTGTGTAGAGGTGGGAAATGGAGCCACGGAAAAAGATAAAGTACGAGCATTCCTCAACGCTCTAGACAAAGATCACCCTCTATACGATAGACTCTTCTCAAAGAACCTCGAGACGCTACAGGACCTTCGAAAGTACCAAAAGGAGCGAATTACCTTAGAGGAAATAAAAGAACAAGCAGCACTGGGAAAGGAAACAATCTTAAAGCAGGTCTACTCGATAAACAACTTATCGCTCGAAGAGCGAGGACAAGCAATGAGTACTCACTTCGGGGACCCGTCGAAGCGAGGAAGACAAGATGATAACGGTCGATATGGGAACGAAGGTAAATTCGGTGACGACAAGTACCACGATAACAGAAAGTACAATGACGACCGAGGAAACAACCCTCGGGGAGAGTTCGAAGGAAACAGCAGCCAGCAAGGACAAGGAAACAGAAAATTCGGGACGACTAAACCAGGATTTCCTGCATTTCACGATAGAAAACTTCCAAAGCTCTGCGTACCCATCGAAGATGCTCTTCGGATCATCGAACAATCCGAATTCGCCAGCGAGATAAGATATCCCCGAAGTAGAGGAAACCAACCGAAACATACGAAAAACTCAAGAGACTATTGTCAATTCCACAAATTTTATGGACATACCACCGAGGACTGCGTCACGGCGCAGGACCAAATTTATTTCTTTATTGCCAGGGAACAATTCAAACATCTTCTGGAGCTACCACAGCCACCCCCAAATCAACCGCAACCGAAGGAAGAGCCAAAGCACGAAGCTTATGTGATTACCATCGACAGGGATATTCCAAGATTCGGAGCTTGCAATTCAATTGTTCATACAAAGGGCCTAGAAGGAATCCAGACAGGTCGCATTCACAAAAGGGATCTGGAAGGTAAGGAGATACTCAGTGTGATCACAAAGAATCGCTTAGAGGAGTGGCAGAAGCAGCCCGTGTTCTTTTCAGCAGCAGACATCCCCAACGAGGGAAGGATGCATAATGATCCTCTGGTCATCACCCTTCAAATGGGGAAGATAGCCATACCTAAAGTACTGGTGGACCCCGGGAGTTCTGTGGATATACTATTCGGTCAAACATTCGACAAGATGAAGGGTAAGAAAGCTG
>JAJJMA010057594.1:0-10743 GCA_023529015.1 Papaver nudicaule
CACACCAAGACCAAATAAAAACATGAAAAACCCCATTTTCTCCAACACTTAGGAGAGTCTCTGCCTTGCCTCTGGGGTCTGAAGATGATCATCTCAAGGAAACTACAACGTGGGCACAGTAAATGATGGGACATGTTATGGTGTCTTAATGGGTGATCAAATACTTGAATTTTTCATTTAATTAAGATGTCAAGTTACCTTTCATATCCGTTGAATTCTTAATGATGAAATACAAAAACGGATCGAAAAATCAAACGTAATTTTGTGCTTTGCTTTTAAACTTGGGTAATGTCGCTTAGCATGTGCTAATTAATTAATTAAACTTGGGAAATGCCGCATACACGTGCATAAAAGCATAAGCATGTGCTACAGTCACTTGAGATTGTGAGAAAAGATTGTGCATAAAAGCATAAGCATAGGCACGCTAGAATATTCGGTTAAAGACTTCGTGGGACTAAACTTACATAACTTCCCACAACAAGAAAACGGAAAAAAGTATCGAGTTACCTATCTTCTAAATGAGGCGATAATCAACCAAAATATCTTACAAAATGGACAGTGTTTTCATGTATACCGTTGTGTCCTCGCATCATGTTTTTTTAGAAATGCCGTATGAGACACACGAAAACGTCTCCGCCTCGGATATCCGTAGCCATGTGCGCAAGGCACTTCTTTGGGGTCACTGCATACTGAACAGTCAGAACAATATTGTACTAAATAGTGTTTAAGTGAGTTCACGGAGAACTCCTATCCTCTTTTAGAATGAAATCATTAAGCTAAGGAGGTGCTCCATCTGTCCAACTTGAAAGTAACTGCACATTCACCCAGTAACTGATGTCCAAGGTTAATAATCCAACATATATCACTAGGCTTATTGGCTATATATAGTAGCATGACTATGTTCTAGCTAGCATATACACATTCCGTTTGCTTTGTTTTTTCCTGCAGAGACTATAGACTAGTTACTTTCTTAGACTCTCTATCGCTGTCCAAAGTTTAGTGCACATAATGGAGTTGAATTCGGTTGTTGAGTCTTTGAAGAACCAAAGCATCCTAGTTACTGGGGCAACTGGTTTTCTTGCTAAGCGTAAGAACCTCTATTCATCAAAGCAGATTCATGAGTTATTGCTTTGCAGTGTGCAATAAACTCGATCTACTTACTTTTATGCAGTTTTCGTAGAGAAATTGCTCAGGGTACAGCCAGATCTGAAGCAACTTTACCTTCTTATAAGAGCTACCGACTCTGCATCTGCTGCTCAGCGCTTTGATGACGTGGTATACATATATACACACGCTTGCACCCCATGACATATAAATTTATTCACCTATGCAAATACTAATGGTTCATCTGTACGTATTAAGGTGTCCGGAAAGTTGTTCAGGGTTTTGAGAGAAAAACTTGGTGTAAAATACACTACTTATATGTCTTAGAAGGTAACACCAATTGCCGGAGATATGTCTCTTGAAAACCTGGGAATCAATGACTCTAAGTTGATTAATTAATAAGATATGGAAAGAAGTTGATGTTGTCGCTAATTTTGCCGCAACTACAAAATTTGATGAAAGGTAATTTACTATGTGCAATGCGCATGTTTTGGCTTGTAAACGAAAGTGAAAACTTTTTGATTAACTTGATAAATATATCAGTGTCTTTCTCTTTATTTGATGAGAAGATATGATGATGCAATTCTTACTAATACTATGGGAGCTAAGCATGTTGCGGAATTCTCCAAGAAGTGTGAAAAGCTGCCGTTGCTTCTCCACATATCTACAGGTTTGCTTTTGCTTTCATCATTCTCGCCCTTGATAATATGAAGCTTGCACATGCATAATTATAATACCATTGATAACATTTATATATGCATCTCAGCATACGTGTGCGGTGAGAAGTCAGGATTGATATTAGAGAATCCTCTACGAATGGGTGAGACGCTGAACGGGACAGAGTCAGCAGAGTTGGACATTGAAGTAGAGATGAAGCTTGTTTCAGGAAGACTGGATGAACAAAAGGCTAGTCAAGTTTCTCCGAAGGAAGAAATGATTGCTATGAAAGAGTTAGGCCTTGAAAGGTTTGAATTAGTTCTCGAAACCAGTGCTACTATTTTTATGTAGCCACTATTCGTGTCAATATGTCACACTAGTGCATGCAAATTATTTTCCTTTTTTTTTCCCGGTAAACAGGGCAAGGTTATTCGGATGGCCAAATACATATGTGTTTACAAAGGCAATGGGAGAGATGATAATTTGTGAATCAAAAGGAGCTGATCTTAAAGTTGTTATATTAAGACCCACCATCATTATTAGTACTCTCAAAGAGCCGTTTCCTGGCTGGATCCAAGGTGTTAGGTTCGGATTCAAAAGTTAATCCCCATGAATACTAGTTAGATATCTCTCCTTTAGACAGAACATAAAGCTTTTCAATGACCCAATATTTACTCTTGGCTATTTAATAACAGGAGCATCGACAGTTTCTTCCTTGCTTTTGGTAAAGGGAACGGTAGATTGATCACCGCAAATCCTCAGACCGTCGTGGATGTGGCAAGTCGATTAAGAATTCATATAAAATCCTAAATCAGTTTGTTCACTTCATTTTCAAGTACTTTTTTCACTTTATTGGACATGCAATAGTTGCAATACTTAATTTCAGTTATTTACATTGCAGATTCCGGGAGATATGGTGGTGAATGCGGCAATAGTTGCAATGGCCGGTCATGCAAACCAGCCATCTAATGGTTCTGATACGTTCATATACCACATGGGTTCGTCTGCAAAGGCACCACTGCGTAGCACTAAGTTGGTAGATTATGCTTATCATTATTTCTCTACGAATCCAATGATATCACCACCATCGAAGGGGGAGAGTTTTGGAAAACCTATCAAGATTTCGTACCCTTTCGTTTTTCCCACCATGACCAGCTTCTTAATCTTCTTCTATCTCACTTGTGTATTTCCCGTCGAGGTAGGCAAAAAAATTTAAATTTAAATTTACTGAATAAACTAGAGTTTTTGAAAGCCTGTCAAGATTTCTTTCCCTTTCATTTATCCTTATGGTGAATCTCAGCATTTCTAATCCCCCAATATGTCTGTTTTTCTTTCTTAGGTTGTGTTGCTGCTGAATAAACTAGTATTTTTCGATTATTTCCATGATATATGTAGCTATGCGGAACGGAAGATTAATTTCGTTCTACGAATGGTTGCACTTTATAAGCCATATGCAGTGTTCAAAGGAATGTAAGTAATTTTATGTGCAGACATATAAGCAAACTGCAACTTAATACTTTTCTTTGTGTTGAGTCTGAATTACTTGCCTTGGTCTTAATGGGACGTCAGAAGTCGATACAGAGGACTTAAATTCTCTTACTCCCTCCGTCCCTAATATAAAGGTGGAGAAGTGTGTTTCTCGTAGAATAAAAAACATGGTTTTATATAATTTTATTCTCTTTCCTGTTTTACCCTTACCTCATTTCTAATACTAGAGACATCTAATTGTGGTGATAACAATGCATAATAAATAAAGGTAATATATGGAAAAACCCATCTTGGAGTTGGAATTCCGCCTATTCAATGGGACAGTCAAAATCTAAAACTCAGCCTTTATATTAGGGACGAAGAGAGTACTACTTTTGCACTTTTCATTATTCGTTTTAGAATATGAAAATCTTACTTTACATTGCCGTCACCCATTAGGTACAATTCTCTCATTAATGTCGTTGTGTATGTTTCAGCTTTGATGATTCGAATACGGAGAGACTACGAATGGAGGTTAAATTGATTGAAGCTGAGGCAAATAAATTTTTCTTTGATCCCAAATGCATTAACTGGGACGATTACTACATGAACGTTCATATCCCTGGTCTTGTCAAATACGTTTTTAGGTGATAATACGTAAGGCCAACAACTAAAGAAGTCCTACATCAGAGATTAATGAGAAAAAGGAGCCACTTACATGGCGAGCTCTAGAACCATTAATTTTTATTTGCTGTGGGAAAATTAAATTAAATGCTACTCCTATTACTCATGGCGTTCAACTTCCTAGAGTTAATTTCCGTTTTTCTAAGTGCTTAATTTTGTAATAATATTGTCTTACTTTGATATATATATCGGTCAGTTCAGAACGATTCTTGTAATTGCTAAACCGAATTTTTATATGAATTTGTATGAGCAGTTCTCTTATATGGTATACTAGGGAGTGACCCGTGCCGTAACGGCACGGGCTATTTCACAGTGGTGTAAGCTTAGGCATCAAACAATCATTAATCACCATTCATATTTCACGGGTTATTTAATATTTTTGTATAGTTTTTTTTTATTTTTATTTCGGTACTTGAAATTCATTTTGCACCTTTAGCCAGGCGTTTTGGCGGAATCAAGACGATGGTCAGCGAAAATTAATAAACGTTCACCCATTCTTCTAGTAATCGCGACAAATCTGTTTTATCAGTTTTTTTTTCTTTTCTGGATTAACCAATACGTTAACGTTCTAATACATAGGTGATATAGATTGTCTGATGTTTTTATTTTTTCTGGTTTGTCCTTTTTTTTTTTGTTTAAGAAAACTTGTTTGGTATACATATGTGCTTTAGATTGTGTAATATTTTAGTAGGTATCATTTACTTCTGGAAACAACATATGGTTATGGTACCGTTGTTTTACATACTACATGCTAGCTAGCATAAAAAACCCGTGGAAAAAATCTGCCAAGGGGGAGTGTTGAGAATAGTCCCGCATCACCTAATATCCTGGATATGTAAATTGTATAAGTCTTGGACAACCCTAACTTTGTAAGCCGGTTTTCAAGGTGAATGAGACCCATAAACTTCAAATAACGTTATCTTTCACGGAGTTCTGCTTTTATAAGCTTATTATGTGGAGTTTATATTAATTGGGTTGACTTTTTCTCGTGCATGTATCAGTTGTTTTCATCCTTGAATGTGTACAAATTTAACTAAAATATATAGGTGGAATTTCTGATGTTAACACTCTCTGCCTTTGTTTTATTACACACTGCACGGTAAGCCAGCAGAAACAATTTTCAGCTGTTTTTGTAAGTTACTTCTTTAGGCTCAAAGCTTGCCGCATATCTGCCCAGTACTAATACAGGGTTTACATCCATCATCTTTATGCTTAGTGGCTTGTTGGAAATGCATCAGATACTGGTTGTGTCCAAGCCATACGAATTAATTAATTCCTTGTCAAAACAAAACAAAACTAATTTTTTTTTTTTTTTTAGCCATACGATCTACAAGATCCAAGCCAGCATAAACACGCCCAACCCTTAAACGGATAAACCCAAGATCTTTGTATCCGAACGCGAAACATTTCTCTGTGGCTCCTAGTCCGGTGATGCAGACACCATATAGTTATATACTTGGTACTGAATTGGAAAAAAAGCAGTCAAAGCCCATTTGTGTAAACAGCGTTGAGGTGTGTAAGCCCACTTATAGAAATCATTACAGTTTTTACATATGCTTGTCAAACATTTCTATCTCATAATATTTTGAAATTTCGTAAATCTACAACAAATTACCAGAATAATTATCAAACATAAGTTTTGAGAAAATGAATACGTTTGTGAGGATGTCCATTAAAACGGCTAGCTATTACATTAGGTAGCAAGTTCAAAACAAAAAGAATAAAAACAACAATGCCACCCGATAAAAAACTTATAAAGAATCTTCTACCACCAACACGTATTGTCACTACCAAGAAAGCTTCTAGATCAGCTATGTATAAACAATCTCTAAATAACATATGAATTCCTATGGGGAACTATAAAGTAAACCCTCTAGAAATTACATGATGACCACCATCTGTAGGATTCCATGGGTGTTCCTTTTGCAATTGCAATGAACATCTGTAGTGTCAATTGTCTTAAGTTCCTCAAGATCTATACAACAACAGATGAAGGTTCAACTTGTTATTTAGTAAACTTTAGTTGGTTGGACTTGTAGCTGGAGTTGAATCCTAAATAGAATTGTTTGCTTACAAAACTGGGAGAATGCACCCTCCAAGCACATACTCCACCATCCTGTCAATGAAAAGAAGGATCAAAAAAGCAGAAAAAATATTTTCTCATAAGGGAAAAATTCAAATGTAAAACTAAAACATATTTACGAACAGTATGATTAGAAAATGGGCATAAATGGGAAATGGGAAAGGTATCCATTAACTGCGAGAAGTTACTTACATACTGATTGCGCATCTCCACAACTTCATCAGCTTCGTCAACATCGATAAAGCTAATGATTCGATCAACTTACCGAATTCAAATAACGGTAAGGCACCCAAAAATCTCACTGTCATTACAATTCCTATGTGACCTGCATATAGTACCAAATCAAACCTAGTATGCATATCAAGTTCTAAAGCATTATATCTTCACTAACTTTGATCCTTAAACTCAAATTTTCATTTCATTTACATCTAGTAACACAAAATCCATATACTGACCTACCTCAGTTGCCATAGGAATAAGCTATCCATTATATTTTCCGAGAGATTTGCCTACTTTAGTGAAAGCAGCACCCATATACTAATAAGAAGCAGAATTGTAGAAACAATAGTGCCTATGTGAGAAGGGAGGGGTCAGGAGTGCTCAAGTTAATTACACAGCTGAGTAGGTGTAAGGAGTGCTCAAGTTGGTGTAGGAGCACTACTGGGTGATGCAATTTGTTGGAAGTTGGAGAAAGATGGACTTCATATTCTGTCCAAACCGTAGAATGTCTCTTATTTAATGTATGACAATGTGTAACTATAAATTTACCTCCATCGGGATTGCTTGGAGAGGTTAGGAATATGCACTTTGGATTCTCCCAACAAACAACTTCAATAATTTGTTCCACATTCAAGCTAAAAGTCTGATTTCCTAGGTACTGCACAATAAAATAGCAAAAGTATTAGCAACAGGTTTACACTATGTGTGTGGGTGTTATAACAATTCAGAGTCGATGAAGTGTGTGAATTCAACGTTATAACCATTCCAAGTCATTGAAGTGTGCGTGTTATAACTATGCCGAGAAAAAGAAATTCGGCGGCCTCCGGCCGCCAAGCGCCTTTCGGCACAACGTTTCAAAGCTCAAATCTTAGCCAGTCCTAACTTAAATTCCCGGGGCCGTCCCTGATTAAGATCCCAATGATACGTCTGAACACTACTTTTTAAAGATAATATCTAAAGAAAATTTAGAAAAAAACAGTAAAAGAAAAAAGGTCAGTTTTGATATCCTTGACGACCAAAGCTCCATTTACTGCTGCATCCCAAAGCTTCAACCACGTACAAATAATCTGGAAGTTGGAATCAAATCAGAAATATGTATAACTATGTTGTATGCTTCACATTAAAGCATTCAGTACTAAATTTCCATTTCATTTTAGTAAAAGCACAAAGTGAGGCTGAGTTTAGACTCCTCAAATGACTTATGAACGGGAACGACTTATGAAGACTCCTAAAATGACTTATGAAAAATCTGAAGCTAAAGTATAAACCTTTAATGAGTCGATGGGACACAAAGTGAGGTTGACTTTAGACTCCTAAAATGACTTATGAACAAAAATTTATACAGCTTGCCTAAACATTAAGACAACGATTCAGCTATACGTTAAAGACTTAAAGTTCATCTTCACATTGGAAAAAACATTCAATTCTACCCCATCTTTCAAACATTCGATTCTATCCCAGCTTAGGGATGATATCTTGCAATTCGTCTCACTGTGCAAACATAGGTTTAGAGTATTACAATCCAACACACATAACAAAACTTAATGGAAACATGAAAGATAAATACCTCTTCATCGAGAATGACCATATCAACACTGGTAATTTCATTGGTGGACATAAAGTCCAATTCTTCTCTCCCTTGTTGCTCGAACAGTAACATCTGAGGATTTCCCTTCATCAAGAGATCGCAAACTCTTAAAGCTGTTGTGTGTGTCAAATGAGCTAACCATCTGTGGGGTACATGTGACCTGGGATACCATGTTGAACGGATATTCAAGATTCTACAGGTGGCAATTAAAAAAAAAAACATTTTTAGAAACTCAATCCAAAGGAATCTCAAAAATAAATCAACACAAACATTAGGATAGAAACACCACAGATGACGACACAAAAGATCATAATTGAAGATCAACTACATAATTTGGGAAGGAAGCAACGAACAAAAATAGGGTTCTCACAGCGAATGGAAAGTGATAACCAAGAACAAAATTAGGGTTGAACAACAAACAATACACCAAAATTAAAAAAACAAATCAGAATTTCCATAAATCTATTTAGTGAAAAATTGTAAGCAAGAGAAACAACTTACAAAGCGAAGCTGCGGAACTGGATCCTCCATTCGAAGCAAATCAAACAATTTATAGGCCAATGGTGAAACTAAAACAGTCGTTTTTTCAATGGAGGTGTTATTATAGAATTCAATGGGAACAATTAATACAAACTTCGGTTACAGGAAAATCAGAGGGGTGCGACCGAAGAAGATGAGAAGAAGAAAGCAATATGCAGTGTTACGCAGTGAAAGTGGTGGGAGGCAAAGGAGGAACTTATTGCCAGGCCGAAGAAACGGGATTTAATGATGCAACGTGGCAACAACACGGGACACACCGTTAGATCAATCATAGATTTCTACACTGGGAGGGATGGAGAGATCCTGGCCACCACTAAGACAAACTGGAATGTATCCTGGCCGTCCCGTGACTCAGAAAACACTCCTGTTTTGTAAGTATAGATATATACACAAAATTGGTCTGTTTCTTTATTTAAAAGACAGCCAAAAGCTGAACTTTATTTAAAAGACAAGCAAAAAAAAGATACTATTGAAAGAGACGGCATCTATAAGATACCAAAAAAATACTTTTTAAAAAGACATTACATATAAACAGCTACCTAAAATACCCCCTTCCTTTGTATTTAGACATTTATAAACTACAAAACCAAAAAAATCACTAAACCCTTGTAGAACCCATCTGCATCACCTACAAACCACCAGTTCACTGCAACCACAACCATCAAACCCACACAAGCCTTAACAAGCTAGCAACAGCAGTCCAAAACTCTCCACACACCAGCTGCAATACTCCACAGCCAGAACCTGAACGCAGACATCATCAGTCTGAGATCCATCTCACTGTTAATCACCACACAACCAACTGCAGCTCAAATCACGTCTGCATCTCATCAGCACAACCCCTTGTAGACCACCAGCAACACAGCAAATCCCCACACAATCAGCAGCCAACTCCTTTCCTCAAACAACTTATCCATTCATTCACTTGATAAGCAAGCATCATCTCCGGAATCATCACAGCATGTGCTGCTACAATCGGTCCATAACCATATAGTAGGACCTGAACTGTGACTCCGTCTAGGACTCGAACTGCCTGCACACACTCTACAAGGATCGAAAAATGGAATGTATTAAACCCACTTTAAAATTTAAGAAACACATAAAACAGATATGTCGTGTGCACAGCGTGTTAGTCATATATCATGTCCAGTTTGTGCTGTATGACCAAACAACAATAATATAGTAAGCCTTATAAGCATCTAATTGGACTATAATATAGTAAGGCTTATAAGCATAAAACAGGAGTGTTAGGGCTCGTTATAAAGAAAAATGTAAAGAGAAATGTCGCAATAAGAGCAATAACGGACATGGTGAAAACAGGAACAATTATTGTTCCTCCAAGCAAATGATGTCAAGACTACATTTTGCACTTTTTCAAGATTCGAAAGTGGAACCAAAAAAATTGACAGGAAAAGAGTCATGGGATAACACAAGTAGTGTTTTCTATTGTACCAACTTAAATGTTTTTTTTTATAAAGCAGCAGTGCAAATGTGTACCAACCTGTTGGTTGCCATGAGCACTTTAATGTTTCCTCTTGCATCAAATCCATCGAGCTGATTCACAATCTCAAGCATAGTACGTTGAACCTCGTTATCCCCACCAACACCGTCATCAAAACGTGCACCACCAATGGCATCTACTTCATCGAAAAACACAATGCAAGCCTTCTTTGAACGGGCCATCTACAAGATATGAAAGTAGACATACTTGGTTAATAAAGGTAAAACTAGCAAAAGCATAGAAGTATATACAAGAAATTAAACAATGATAAAACCCAGGTATAAGTAGTGACTACACTAATAATACCCAGATATAAGTGTCGATAATTGCAGGAATTAAATTCATCCCACACAATTGCAGGAATTAAACACTGATAAAACCCAGGTATAAGCAGTGACTACACTAATAATACCCAGATATAAGTGTCGATAATTGCAGGAATTAAATTCATGCCACACAATTGTAGGAATTCAACAATTGCAGGAATTAAACACTGATAAAACCCAGGTATAAGCAGTGACTACACTAATAATACCCAGATATAAGTGTCGATAATTGCAGGAATTAAACAATTGCAGGAATTAAACACTGATAAAACCCAGGTATAAGTAGTGACTACACTAATAATACCCAGATATAAGTGTCGATAATTGCAGGAATTAAATTCATGCCACACAATTGCAGGAATTAAACACTGATAAAACCCAGGTATAAGTAGTGACTACACTAATAATATAACCACACTAATCTGTAATCCACATAATAGTGCAATTCATATAAGTTTCATGTTTTGTTTCTCACAAATTCAATCACTAATTCAGCATAACAGCAGCCTATGGCAATGCAAATTCAAAAATTATACAAGTAAAAAATTCCAAATAGATTACACACAATCAGACA